>PVIR01026942.1:0-23390 GCA_004026965.1 Petromus typicus
AGGAGAGGGAGGGGGAAGTAGGAGGGGGAGGGGGAGGGGGGAGGGGGAAAGGGAGAAGGAGAGGGAGGGAGGGAGGGAGAGGAGGAGAGGGAGAGGGAGAGAGAGAGCGAGAGCGAGCTTCTGTCTAAGAGAGACAGAAGGGGAAACTCGGAATGGTGAGTATTTAAGAGCTAAAGGCCACAAGGTGGGTGGGTTCAAAGTAGGGGCTTCCAATAAGATGGAGTCCAATGAGAAATTAAGTCATACAGGGTCCCTCCCCTATCAGGCTCTTCCAGGTGGGCTAAATTTTTGGCCCTTTGCCCCAAGAAATTTAAATTACTACATTCCTGGAAGGGGATGGATCTAGACCTTGATTCTTCATTGACATAATTATTCAGGAGAATGAGACCTTAATTGGTTACTGTTTTCCAGGATTTTTCTGATGTCCTTGACCTTTAGTAACAGTCTCCCTTCTTATGAGTTTTCTCCAAGGACCTGCCCTATCTGTCTGCTTGCCATATTTCTAACTAGCTTTCCTACCTGTAATAGGATGAGTTCTTCTGTAGTCATCTTGGTGCCTTCGCACTAATTCTAGCTTCATTAATGGAGGATGCTGAAGTTTAATTCCCATTTATTGTGTTTCTTATTTCCTCAGTCCCAGTGTTTTCTGCATCACCAGCAAAGAGAAACATTTCAATTATCAGAATCTGTGGAGTTCATATCTTGCATCAGCTCACTTTGTATTTCCATTTCTCCTAAGTTTTACTTGCACTGACTAAACAAATTACCAGATAGAAGTCTTCCGCCAGAATCTGTTTCCCATAGGCTGCTCACCCAGGTCCCTGGTCTACTGCTCCTGACTCTACTCCTGGCCTTATCCACTGCTTTAGAGTGTTTCTAACCCTTCTCATTCTGTTTTTATTTTGTTCTCAGTCTGTATTTTTTTTTTAAATATGTCTCAATTCATAGTTAAAGCTGGCCCTGAGCTCACTATGTAGCCCAGGCAAGCCTCAAACTCACAGCAATCTTCCTGCCTCTGCCTCCCTAGAGCTGGGATTACAGGCGTGAGCCACAATACTTAGCACTGTGGTATATGGTACTGATTGCTGGTGGGTGTGAGTCACCACACCTGGCTTTGATGTATGTGGCTACAGGGGATTGAACCAAGGCTCTTGTGCTTGCAAGGCAGGCACCGGAACCACTGAGCTAAATCCCTGGCCCCCTCAGTCTGTGTGTGTGTGTGTGTGTGTGTGTGTGTGTGTGTATACATATACATATATATATACATATATATATATATAATATATATATATATATATATATATATTTTTTTTTTTTAGCCAGGGTCTCACTTTCTAGTTCAGGCTGGCCCTGAGCTCAGCCTCAAACTCACATCATACAATCCTCCTGCCTCTGCCTCCCAAGTGCTGAGATTACAGGCATGAGCCACCACGCCCAGAACTGTGTTATGTGGTGCTGATTGCTGCTGGGTGTGGGTCTCTAAACCCAGTATTGTACATGGTTACCAGGGAATCGAACTCAGGTCCTTGCACTTGCAAGACAGACACCAAAACCACTGAGCTAACTCCCTGGTCCTCAGTCTGTATATTTCTGATTTGGCTATTATGAGATTGATACAGCTCATATATGTGATCCATTACATAATCACTTGAAATGATATTTATGTTTAGTTATTCATCCTTAGAGAAAGGTGATTATAAACCTGACTTCCCAGAATCATTACTTACCACTGGACTATTTGATCTAGAGAAATTAGACCTGGATTTCTGAAAATCACTTTTATCATCTCAGGAAAATCTTGTTTACTCTGCGTTATAAGGTTAAAAAAAAAGACAGAAGCCCAAAACTGACATTGGATTGTCTTCCTATATGACATTAATATTCATAAGCATATTATTTTAATTTATATATTAATAAACTATGAATTAATTTTCATTAATGTTATCAGTATTCTCAATTGTACCAAAATTATGTATACTAAATTGTATATGTTTTAAAGACATCTTAGTGAAATAATAAAGAATATTATGGTACTTTTTATTGTTCTATCAGACTTATTATATTTCAAAATAGTAACACGAAACTCTAGCTGGGATTGAGCTGCTGAAGTATTTTATCACCTCTTATTACAAGTAAATTCAGAAGTCAAGGGTCACTGTGTAGAGATACTGAACTTTATTTTGTTTTAAAAGGGAAACACTTGATTTTCTTTCAAATAACTAATAATAAATGCATGTTATTTTTCCTTATGTACTGGCTAACGTTCTTTCCCCACCATATGTCTTGGATTAAATTCAGTGATTTCTGCCACAGGGGCTTAGGTCTTTACTCCTCCACCATGAAAAAAAATGTTTTTTGTTTGCTTGTTAATTTCCCTTGCACAATCCTTCTGTCTCCTGTGGCTGTTTCCCATTCCCTTGTTCCTTATTCATATCATCTAATACAACATTCAGTTTCCAGTGTTTCCCCCAACATTGCCCACCTGTTCTACATATCATGTACAGACAAAGACAATTAGCTCATGACAGATACCCTTGCTGAGAAAGAAACACAAATGTATCTAGCTGAAAAAATAGTCATGAAAAATCAAAACTAGTCTTAGTTTGAGAAGAAATTTAGTCTAGGTTTCTTGCTGGTGTTAGATGGGAATTCTCCATGGGTCTCTCACACTTTCCACTGTCCGAAGAGCCTTGGAAGACAGATATTGTATTTCTGTTTGGAGCAGAAGCAGGTATATTTATTGCTCCTTGTATACAATTCAGATTATCTGCACTCAAGTTGTCTCTCTTACAGCGCAAACCACTGCATATACAGCTGTCACCAGCTGTGGTATAATTGCTCTGGTTGAACTGGTTGAAGGACCCAGCAGAAATATGCTGATGTGCTGGCTACCTGCTGTGCTGTGTTGTGGAAAGCTGACTTGTTAGCTAAAAGTCTCACATCCTTCAAAGTTTGTGGCTTGGTGATAAAAAATGAAAGTTGATTATAAGACACTGTTCTCTAGAGGGAAAGTATGAGGGCCATTGTGGAGGCCAACTAATGATATTTCAGACAATCTGTAGTCAGTAGCAACATCTTGCCCAAGCTGTGTGGACAACTGGGTAGTTTTGTCCTGTTTTGGTTTTTGCAGAAATAATTTGTCACAGATCTTGTAATGAAATCATTCTGGATTTAGAGTTGTCCTTAAATTCAATGACTGGTGGCTTTATAAGGTAAAACACAGAGGGATTTGAAGATAGAGAGACACAGAGAAGAGGATGTGAAAATGAGGGGAAGGTGGGAGTCATCGGAAACCGAGGAATGTCAGGAGCTTCCACAAGCTGCAAGAGACGAGGAAATTTCCTTCTCTAAGTTCAAAGAGAGAATTTAGAACTGCCTACTCTTTGATTTGTATATCTAGCTTTCAGAAATACAATCAATTGCATTTTTGCTGTCTTGAATCACCAAGTTTGTGATCATTTTTTATGGCAGTCTTGGAAAAATAATGTACTAGGTAGTGATAAGAAGAAAGCAGAGGAAGATTCTACAGACTGATTTTGAGAATTAGGGAGACCACCTTCACTCTTTGTGTGTTGATGCTTCTATCTTTTCCCTAGTTACCATCTCAAGTTGGTCCATTTGGTTTAGCTCTACCAGGTCCAGCTCAACCACCCAGAGATCTAATATGCATTCAGCCTGATGATTGTTATCATCTTGATTCTTCTGTTAGATTGACATGATCCTTGGCCCTAAAATAATGAAAAAACTTTCTGGCTGAGTTCTTCTACAGGCCAAAGCAGGGAAATAATGAGTTTCTATGAATTGTGTAGAATTTCACACACACTGAATTGTTGTGGATGAAAGAGTAGGAGTCAAAAAGGCAAAGTTATAGCTACTGAAATGGAACTCATCAACTTTTTCATAGTGGAAGAGAAAAAAAGAGTAATAACTCTGATACCTGGAGAATATATTCTGCAGACCAGGGAAACCACAGAAGGGAGAAAGAAAGGAATGATCTTTATTCTTTTAATACTGTCTCTGAAGTCTTTCTCGTGAAGGACAAACAGTTTAGTGTGGCTCTCCCAAACTGTTAGAATTAAATTGATGATTCTGGGTTTATTGCTTCCTGCCAGACAGCTTTGACTGCAATTTGGTGATTCCCTGAAATTCTGCTGAGAAGCTTATTGGAAAGTGTAGGGGATGCCTTCAGCTGCTACACCTTCCCCACAAAACATTTACCATCAACTCTCAGTGCTTGCCTTAGGTCCACTCGGGGGACACATAAATTTTACCAAGCCAGAGAGCAATGCAAAATGACTGCTTGGGCTGATTACCTTCACTCAATTCCTCTGAAAACAAAGGGCTACAGTCATCTGAAAGAGGAGCCCTAAGGCCCATCAACCATCAATGGGGGCAAAATAAACCTGTACAGGTCAACAGATGCAGTGTCCAGCCATTATGAACAAAACTTTTGCAGATCAATACATGTGTCTCTGAGATTGAACTTTGTATGTGAAAGCCAGAGATTCATTTTTCTCTGTCAGTGTAAGTCCAGAATCCCAGAAGGAAACGAAGCACTTAGGGATGAGTTTCAAGATATCCAGCAGGAAGAATAGCCTCTGAGGACTGAACCTCCAAGCTGTTTTCCAACAACTTTAAAAAAATTATTTATTATTTATTTTTATTATTATATTATTTTTATTATTTAATTTTAATTATTTTTATTATTAAATACAAAGTACTAATGCATAGGAAAAAACAAAAGAGGTGGGCTTGGGCAGTTCCTGGAACAGGCCATGCAGTACTTGCTGATTCCTATCCCAGTGGTTGTTTATGGATCTTGTTTGCATGATTCAGTAACACAAAACTTAACAACCTGTGAACTGATGACAAAAAAAAAAAAAAGGCTGCTCAACCAATAAGGTCATTGACACATGTTTAAGTAAAATGGTTTCAGAAATCAGATTCAAAACAATAATATTTTAATGAGACTGGAACCATTTTAGAATAAGCTACAGGACTATATAACAAGCTACAGGACTACATAATAAGTAAAGTATAATTAGTATAGTTTTATTTTCTAGCTTTCTAATCTTTCTCAGCAAAGAGGAAATTACAGTACTATATTATCACCAAAATCTATTTTAAGTTTTCTGACTTTCTCTGGTATGCTAATTACTGACATCTCATTAAATTTTTGAATATATATGTTACATATCTTAATGTATTAAACAACATTAATAATGGTCAAAAAAAAAAAAAGAACCTCTGGAGTTCTGCATAACCAGAGCTTGTATAACTGGAGTTCTGCAGAAGTTCTGCTAAATGGCTACATTTTCCCCTACATTTCTCTTTTCTGAAAATATAGTGACCTGTACCTGTTAGGCTAGTTAGTGTTCAAGGAAATACCACCAATATATCCTGTTCTTCTGTGATTGTGAAGTTCTCAAAATCAAGCTATGACTGTTTATCTTGGGGAGTTTCTGGGAGTGGTCATTGAATCATTCTTAGCAAGTACCTTGTGGCTAATTATTCCTATGATGGGAATAATTTACTTTCAGAAAGTAGTAAACAAAGCAACGCAAAACAAACTTGTCCCTGATTTTAGGTAAAACCCTACAAGGAATGAGTTAGTCTCATCCTACCAGCTAGAATGCATTAGATGACAGAATTAATTTAAAAGGTCATTGATGAGCCTAAAATTTTGAGTACATTATACTTTAGCTGAATTAATAACTCAGGTAGAAAGATCAATACTAAACGTTAAGGAGAATCTCTCTTTCTGTTATAACATAAATTGCATTGTCCACAATTTGCATGTTGAAATCCTAATTCAGGTACCTAAGTGTATACATTGGAAAATACATTCTTTAGAGAGATAGTTAAATGAAGTTAGAGGTGGGGCATCACCCCACAATATGACTATTGTGCTACTAAAGCAAGGAAACTAGGACACCAACATACAAAGAAGGAATAACATGTCAAGATTGCCATCCATAAGGGCTAAGTTCTGAGAAATCAATTCCATTGAGACTTTATCTCAGATTGTTAAAATGATGCTGTCAAAGGGCTGCTGTCCGTATAAGGAGAAATAGCAAAGAAGCATGAATATAGGGGAAAGACTACAAGAGACACAACAAACAGAAAGCCATCGCTGAGCCAAGGAGAGGCCTCATGAGCAATCGAACTTGCCAGCCCCTTGGCCCTGAACCTTTTGCCTCTAGAACCATGCAAAACAGCTGGCCCAACAGAGTACCAGGGTGCCAGAGTACCAGAGTACCAGGGTACCAGAGTACCAGGCTATGGTGTTTTGTTATGTCTATCACACTTTTAGAGGAAGACTCAAGAGTTTATGGCAGTTATTAAGCTGTGTGAGTCTGGGACCCTAGGTCTGGTTGAAGTTGTGACTCTTGTTGATGATCTCTGCCTGGGATGGGGGCATTAAATACATTGTTGTATGGGACAAATTAAAATAATTGGCTTCAAGCTTCTGTGGTTTAGACTAGTCAGAATGGCCATTAGAACAATGAAATGGTTACTCCTGAAAAAATTCACAGGAAGTCAGAATGTGGACATTGATGAGATGCAAGTGCCTCAAGATTCTTGCTGCCTCTTGAGCAGAGGCACTGACTGCCCACGGCCCAGTATCATTTTGATGATAGTGTCTGTATGAGGACAGACTTGGCAGAGAAAGATAATATCCTCCTCGGTGGCAAGACACAGGCCAGCTTACTGCTCAGAAAGAGCTGACTAGCTTATGCTTGGGATCTCTCTCTGGTATTTTAACCCAACTTGTAGGAAGGTGTAAGTCAGCAGTTGTGTCACCGTGTTGGGAACGGAACTGCAGGCACTGAGAAAAGGTGTGCTAATGCTCATGTGGTTCACTGGATCCGGAGCTGTCAGTCCTCGTGACTGACACAGGAAGCTTGTCTGCCAGTGTCTGGGAAACTGTGGCAGGCTAACTTGGCTGCACACGGGGTGCAATATTACTTAGACTATCTAGCTGAGTCAACTTCATCTTCCTTTCACTATTGCAGACATTGCTCTACTGTCTTCTGCTTGCTGTATTCTGAGAGGAATCTGTTTCTCTGTGTCATATGTGTGTTTCTCTTTGACTGCTTCTAGGATTTCATTTTATATCTGCTTTTGAAGGAATTTAATTTTGAGGTGCCTCAACATAGTTTTTATTGCTTTCATGCTTGGGATTTCATGTGCTTTTCAAGATGTAAGAACATATTGTTTTTTCCCACTTAATTTCCACCATTACAGATCATCTGTGTATTTTTGTTCTACTTCTGTCCTCTCCATTCCTGTGAGGACTTCAATTATGTGCAACTCAGGCCTCTTGAAGTTCTCTTGCAGCTTGCTGATGTTTTCATTTATTTTTCTTTCAGCCTATTTCCTTCCTGGTTTTCTCTTTGGAGAAGTGGTGTCCTGAAGATCACCAATCACTTCTGCTGAGTCTCTTCTGTTGTTTCTCCCATGCACTGCTTTTTTTTTTTCCCCCCTGCAATGCTTTTTTATTTTTTCCCCCATGCAATGATTTTATTCCCTCTCATATACTGTGTCTCTCTGTTAAGTTTCTTTGGGATCCTTTAAAAATTTTTACCAGAACTTCACTTAACATACTCTGGATATATGTGTTTTTATTTTGAAAAAGTTACAATTATTACTTTTGAAAATATTTATTTTCTCACTTAATTAACACAGCAATTTTACATAATCATAGGGTATAGTGTGATATTTTAATACTTATATCAAATGTGTATTAATGAAAGCAGAATAATCAGCAGTTAAACTTTTTCATCCTTTCTTTATGTTTGAAGCCATCAGGCTTCTCCTAATTTCTCATAAAATACATGATAGGTTACTGAGAACTACATTTCCCCACCCACTGTACTGTAGGAAACTAGAACTTACTCCTTCTATGTTTAGTAGCCATCTACCCCCAACCTGCCCTATCCCTTGGCCTCTTCCTTATCTATCCTCTAGTATTCATTCCTCTCTTCTACTTTGAGGTCAGCATTACTGACCTCATGAAGCCAGCCTAGCTCCCAGCCTGCTAGATACCTGAAATGAGTTCTCTAAGTTTGAAAAATGAATTTTAGGAACAACAGAGGTTAAGAGCAGGAAATTTTTATTGAAAAAGAAAGCCTCTTCCTACGAGAGGAAGAAAGGGGACCCAAAAGTGGGAGACCCACTCACCTTACTTTCCAAGGATTTTTATGGAGCAAAGCTAGGAAGTGAGGTAAGTTTAAGGTGGGGCCAAATTATAGTCAACTAGTAACATTGCAAGTACAGTTGCTCAGATAACATTGATTAAATGAGGATCCAATGAGAAATCAAGTCACATAATAAACATACAAGGCTGTTAAATCAGGGTTTTTTTCTGGAAGGATGGGTCGAGATTTTTCCCCTCCACCCCAGAGACTGGTGCCTGTTTATAACACTAAACACTGCTGTTTATCCTACATGGGTGGGGTAGTTTTTCTCTTTGGTAATCCTAACTTTCAGTGGAGGTCTTTTTGACTGTTCTCTATGTTCACTCTTTCTATGTGGGCTTTTCAAGGTCCAGCCTGTCTAACTGCCTATAAGATGTCTAACTAGCTTACCTGTCTATAACATTATTAGCCTTCGTATACAAGAAAGAAGAGATGATATCTGTCTTATTTTACTTAACATAATGTTTACTAGTTCTATCCATTTTGCTGAAGAAAGTTCATTCTTCTTCTGGATGAATAATATTCCACTATATATATTCATTTTTTAAAAAGTCCAGGGGCCGGAGAGTTAGCTCAGTGGTTCTGGCTCCTGTCTTGCAAAAGCAAGGACCGGGGTTCAGTCCCCTTGGTAACCACATACAGTACTGGGTATGGAGACTCACACCCAGCAGCAATCAGTACCACATACCACAGTGCCAAGTGTGGTGGCTCATGCCTATAATCCCAGCACTCAGGAGGCAGAGGCAGGAGGATTGCTGTGATGTGAATTTGAGGCTGAGCTCAGGGCCAACCTGAACTGCAAAGCGAGACCCTGTCTCAAAATAAATAAATAAATAAATAAATAAATAGAAATAAAATAAAAAATCCAATAATTTATCATGGTCAATGAGGTTATTTCTGTATCTTAGCCCTTGTAAATAGCGCCTCACCAAGCATGAGGATACATGTACATCTTTAATATGCTCACTTCTCTTCCTTTGGATATCTACCCACAAGTGCAAGGCCAGATTAGGTGATGGCTCTATTTTTAGGTTTTTTTCTTTTTTTCTTTTTGCAGAATCTCTATATTGTCTCTCATAATACAAACAGCATGAATGTTTGATACTTGCTTGCTCTTGTCTTTAACGTCTTTCTTTTTTCTTCTTCTTCAAGAAAGGGAAAAGAGCAAACTTCACTCCAAACTGGTCTTTTGCCCTCATTTTAGTGCTAGGTTTTTCTGACCTGACCAATGAGAATATAATGATGTGAGCTATTCCCAGGCCTGCATAGCATAGGACTGAGGTGTTGATTCTGGAGTTACCATTTGGGACTCCCAGCCATTTGACTCATCCTCCCCACCAGACCTTTGAAATCTACTTGTATTTCCCCTGCCTAAATTGCAGCCTTGAAATGCTCCACAATTAAAAACTGAAGTAAGTGCATGATTGATTTACTGCCCCTCACCACACACAGTGATCATCATCTTGCATTGCCTGAAAGTCTTTCTTTTCCAGTGTATTATCTCCAGGTTTTTAGTTCTTACCAGCAGAAGAGTAAATCTGGTCCAGGATAGAAAAAGGGGAAAGAATTACTAAAGACATGTATTTTAAGTTTTTTCTTCTTGAAAAGCTGCTTCCAAGCCCCTGGAGGTCCTTCTTACACCCCCTACCCCAGTTTCTGTCCAGGTTTCATTTTCAAAGTCCTCAGTCCTAATAGAGGATTCTTTTCCTAAGAATTATTAAGCCAAATGTTAAAAAATATATTTTCATAAGGTTTTAACCAACCAACTGACATCCTCCAGCTCTATCCTTTTTCCTCCCTCTTTTATCCCTTTTTCTTTGTATTTTTTGTTGTTAATATGTTTGTACTACACCAAATTATATTCATCTTGAGAAATGATATATACATGTTAACATCTTGACCATCTTCTACTCCTCAGATTTCCCAGATCCCCTATCCACTTACACAAAGTCTATCTCCTTATTTTTTCATACCTCTTTTATTTTAAATTAATTATATTTGATTTTTTCCCTATAAATCATGTAATGTTTATCCTGTGTATCTGATTTATTTCACCTTGCATTGTGGTTTCAATATTCACTGATTTTTATACAAAAGACTCAAATGTATCCTTTTCCAGACTAAGAAATAATGCCACTATGTATACAGACAACATACACTCTAACCATGTATGTGTCTACTCCAATAATTTAGCTATTGTGAGCTGTGTTACTGTAAATAGAATATCCATCTATCACTATAATCTGATTTATCCCACACTTTCAGGAAGATATCTAGAAGATAAATAGCTGAATCAAATGAAATTTCTACTTAGTTCTTAGGGAATCTCCATACTAATTTCAACAATAGTTTTCAGAGTACCATTATTTTCACAGTCTTTCAATTTCTTGATTACTTTAATTCCTAGGTATTTAAATCTTTGTGAAGCTATTGTGAATGGGATTGTGTTCCTGATTTTTTTCCCAGTGATTCATTATCTGTGTAAAGGAAAACTGTTGACTTTTGTGCTTGTTTTGTGTATTTCCATTTTGCTGAATTTTTTTAGTTATGAGTCATCTGGTGGAATATGGGGAGATAGTTTACATAAAGGGCAATTTTATCTACAAATGATATTTTGACTTATTTTCCTATTTATGTCCTTTTTATTTCTTTCACTTACCTGATTGCTCCAAATTTTGAGTACTATATTACAACAGTAGTAGAAATGAACATTTTCATCTTCTTCTTGATTTTAGAGGGACTATTTTAAAATTTTTTCCAATTTAGTATGCTACTGGTTGTTAGTTTGAAGCTAGATCTTTTTATATCCATTTTATTTATTCTATGAAGGATGGAGGTTTGTTTTGTTTTTGAGACAAGTTCTCGCTTTATAGTTCAGACCAGCCCTGAGCTCACTATGTAGCTCATGCAAGCCTCAAACTCACAACAATCCTCCTGCCTCTGTCTCTCGAGTACTGGGATAACATATGTGAGCCATGCTGCCCAGTATTGTGGTATGTGGTTACTGGGGATCAAACTTGAGACCTTGCACCTGCAAGGCAGACACCAGAACTGCTGAGCCAAATCCCCGGAACTTTATGAGGGTTTTCAATCATTAATGGATACTAGATTTTTATTAAATACTTTTTCTGCATTAGTTTAAATGATCAAAAGATTTTTATTTTTACTTCTGTTTATGTGATGTATTAAATTTATTCATTTACATATGTTGAGCCATCCTTGCATCTCTGGGATAAAGATATCTCAGTCATGATGCATAATATCTTTAATTATCTATCTCTTGGCTTTCTTGGGTTAGTAAGAGAAGTAAGAAATTGTTAAAACAAGTTTTAAATTATATGACTGGCATATGTTTAATTATGTGGATACTGATATACCTGTAATTCTCTTTGATTTAATCAACATTTTACTTGTGTAAGTTGATTAAACATTAAACCTTAAGTTCATTAAACATTTTACTTATTGGATCTTTTATTTTTTTTTAATTTTATTTATTTTTTTAAGGTTTTTTTGAGAAAGGGTCTCACTTTGTAGTTCAGGCTGGCCCTGAGCTCAGCCTCAAACTCACATCACAGCAATCCTCCTTCCTCTGCCTCCCGAGTGCTGAGATTACAGGCGTGAGCCACCACACCCAGCACTGTGGTATGTGGTACTGGTTACTGCTAGGTGTGAGTCTCCATACCCAGTATTGTATGTGATTACCAGGGATCAAACCCGGGTCCTTGCGCTTGCAAGACAGGCGCCAGAACCACTGAGCTAAGTCCCCGGCCCCTATTGGATCTTTTATTTATTTATTTACATCCTCTTTAAACTCACTGAATCTCATGGATTTGCTTATTCATTTCTTTTTTATCTCTTCAAATGTTTTAGTCATTATATTTTTAACTATCTTGCCTTAAACTTCCTACCTTCCAGTGCCTTTGAGATCAGCTTTTGGGAATTAAGTATTACAAGGCAGTTTCTGTCTTTGGTCTGTTTTGTTTTGTTTTCTTGTTTTTTGTGGTCTAAACTGAGGATCAGTTGAGGCAGAGACTACTGTTACCACAGCTAATCTTTGGTTTGTGTCACCTCTTGGGATGTGACCTTGGCTTGGGTTAGGTTTTGGTGATCATGCACCTATTCAATACAGTAGGCTGTTTCGGGCTCTGCATTGAAAGGAGAGCCTTCTGTTTGGAATTCAGTTGCTTTTGAGAGCCAGTGTGCAAGCTCACAGAGGCACTGAGGTCAACAGCAGCTTGTAGTAGATGGTGGGGCGGATTCTGCAGGGGTTCTGCACTGCACACTGAAGTGTTTGGAGAGAAGATAGAGGCTGGGATAACACATCAGCATAGAGCATTTGGAGCTATGGCATTTGGAGTATTTTGGCATTTGGGAGTTATGGGAGAGTGTCCACTCTGGCATTGTTCTAGGGTCTTTATTTCACTCCAGACAACACTGTTTACAGTCTCCGCAACTCACTGTCTGATGGACTATACAGTGCCTCGTTCCAGGTGTTGGTCCAGAACTGTACTTTCTGTTTCTTTCTGTCTCTATAGCTCCCTGATTCTACCTCTGTCACTGCCCCCTGGGTGGTTCTCTGACTGAACCATATGTGATACACCAACCTGAGGAGGCCATTCCCTGTGAAAATCTCACACAGTGGACTCCATCTTCCTGTGAGAAGATAGGTAGGACAGGTGTGCACTGGACAGTGGCTGTCAGGTGTGGTGTCAGTCACAGCATCCTGGGCCTGCTGCATTTGTCTTTTCCCTTTCGTGGTCAGTTCCTTTCTAAGACAGCATGTTCACTAACCCTCGGCTGCCAGCAGTGCTGGGATTGGCAAGTGGCCAGCTTCTATTTTAAATACACCTGGTGCTGAAGCCCCCATGTGGTGGGCTTCTCCTTCAACTTGCCTTCTGCTGTCTGGGTTCTGCTTAACTCTGTTTCTGAGCACCTGCAGATCTTGGATCTTCGAGCACCTACACCTTTCAAGGGTCTCATGAGTGCTGCTGCCTCTGTGTTGCAAAGATTTTTATTATATTTCAGTTTGACTTCTTACTTGCATTTTAAAAGATTGTGAGAAAGTAGGAAGTAGAGATGCATTTAAACAGATGGAAGTAATCAAGGGCGAAGTAATGGGGAAGAAATTTATTGTGCATATCCTATTTAAATCCAACCTCTCTGAATTCAGTGCATCCCAGCACCCTCTTATATACAAAATACTTTTCCCCTACAATTATCTCCTCTGTTCCTCATGAAAACAGAGCCAGAGTATGCACCTTCTCAACTTAAAAAAATGTCCTTCCTTTTCTTGGCATGTATGTTCAAGTTAGTGCCGCTTTCATTATCCCTTATTACATCAAAACATTCCTCCAAACCTATTCTCCCATTTCTCTTTCTGTTGTCTCACAGACTTATCCTTCTCTTTCAAAAACAAAGCAAGGCCAATATATACAAACAATAAAGCCCCAAATAAATAAAAGAAGCTCACTTTTCTATCATTCCTTTTCCTTTGTTATAGATTAAACCATCTTTCCCCAGATTCACATGTAAAAATCCTATCTCCAGTACCTCAGAATGTATTTGAAGACAAGGTCTTTACAAATGTAATTATAATAGTTTATATAAAGATGAAATAGGGTGAGCCCTATTTCAATCTGATTAGTTTCCTTCTAATAAAAAATTGGAACCCAGAGGAAACTGTAGGGGTGGTTAGCATCTATAAATTAAGGAGAGAAACCTGCAGAAGAAACCAACACTGATGATACATTCATCTCAGAGTTATCTCCTAAAGAATTGTGAGAAAAGAAAGCTCTGTTGCAACCTGTGCATAGTCCTTTGTTACAATACCCTTAAGCACCTTCTCTTTGCACTGCTTCAACTATACCATCTTCTGTGAAGACACTGAGGTGTTCCTGCTTGGGTCACTCTCTCTGCCTTCCTAACTCAGTTTAGTCCAGGGCCGCCTCATGTGTCACCTTCCACAGAGAGCTATCCTAGCCTCATGTTATTGGCACTCTCTTCAGTGCCTCTTTTATTATCTTTTTCTACGATTATCACCACTACTTTTTCTTTTTTGTATCTCTTCGTTAGAGTGTAATCTATACTACATCCACAACTCTGTTGTTTAGAGGGGTTCCCCTGGAATCTAGAAAAGATCCTTGCTCACAGTGGACTCATAGTAACCTTAACTGAATGTTGAATGAATTAATCAATATGCAAGGTACAGTGTTTTCTATAAAGATGTAAAACTGAGATATTCTTTCATCTAAAGGTCATGTGTGCATAACAGAGTTTATTGTAATAAATACTCTTATATTTCACTTGTGATAAATGGGAGTAAGGTGTTATTTGGTTCTATACATCATGGCTTGAAAGAATTCACTATCTCTTGTCAAAAAAGGAAAAAAGTGCAAGGAGAAACACAAGCAAGATAAATAGATTTTAAGCCAATTATGTTAGCTTCTTTGATCAGTCATCATGTCCATTCTCCCACCTCCTACACCACCAACTCAGAAAATGGCAATCTTTCTTTTAAGAGAAATTTATAAGAGTAGATGATTAATGAATGCTAATAGATTTTACATTTCTTTTTAGTATTTCTGAGAAAATGACTAAGTCATGAACTGGCAAGTAATACTGACTTTAGTTCAAACTTACTATCAATGACCTGTGTGTGGAACTGAGACACTAGATATTCTTTCATCTCAACAAGGTTACATGAAATCATTAATCTTAAGTATGGGATACATCTTTTTATACCACTTTCAGTAAGAATATGTCATTGATACGGAGTTCACAAACTTAAAATTTATCAAGCTTTTTCTTTTTATGATTGCTAACAAAAACTCTTTCTATAATCTCTAGAATCAATAAAGATAACTTAGAAAAGAATTATAAGATTTCTTTTTGCTCAGATATGACAAGCAAGGAGACAATCTTATTGAGGCATTATAGTATGGAGTTTAAGTAAGTTCCTACACTTAGACTTCACAAAAACAAGATAAATATGATCATTTTATTTTAGCAAAATGAAAAAAAAAATGCTAACTGAGTTAATTGCTTAACACAGATTCACTAGCTAAGAGAGAAAAGCATAATTTGGAAGTAATTATCTCAGAATGATGAGACTGGTTGAAGACTACAGAATACAGACTACAGTGCTACTCTGGCATTATTGGGAAGACCTGATAAAATGGAGGCTAAAGATGCTGCCTGCTCAGAGCTACATAGGTGGGTTTCCTAGATGTCTCTTTTTCCTTGTAGATAATCATCTGATTCCCCAGAGTAGTCTTATCAGATACAGCCTACTCTTTCTTAGCATATATGCATGGCACCTATAACCCCTGCTGTCTTTTTGATTAGCCTATTCCCTTTGCTCTGTCTTGGGGTAAACATGAAATCACTCATGAGATAAGTAAATTAAGTTAACTTCCTGCTTTGAACCATGTATGTGTATGGCAGATTGCAGTAAACTTTGCCTTGGCTCAAAAAGCTTTATTCTCTTTGGCCTCATTGTCATGTATCTTTTCTCAGTGAGACTCTCTCCCTTTGGGACCCTAGCACTCTTTCTTTTCCAAATCAACATAAGCATGGACTGGAACTTATTTGAAGGATACTTACACAGAAATAATTTTTAAATGTTAAATATTTGGTTAAGTTAGACAGGAGAAACATACTTTTTAAAAATCAAACAGTATGAATAACTATAGTTAATAATGATGCATAGTGAAAAACTACTGCCAGTAAATTTTAAATGTTCTTACCACAAAAAATTATGTTTAAAAAATAGCTTTTGCTTATTGCATCTTATATTATTTTCTTTTTTCTCAGAAATTTTAGTGGAAAATAAATCTGTATATATGAATGTAATAAACTAGTTATCACTTTTTTTTTCACTCATGAATTACTGGTTAGCATCTCCTACCCAAATTTGAGAGGAATGATAATTTATCAAAATTTGCTTGTAAAATACACTGAACAGAAAATGGAAAGCATAATGAAGTAAATAAGAGAAGAGGGAGTTTTTATACATAAAATAACATTTTAGAGCTCCTATAAAAAGGCTATTAAAATGAGTTGAGTTTCTGGAAAGTCCCTTAATAATAATTTCTTTGAGTTTAATGCTTTTGGAAAAATGTTCTGTGATTTACCCCAGAGATAATCTAATCTTTTACCAGTTGGCTTTGGAGAGTTGTGGTTTGTTGCAAATAGTTAGAGTGTTTTTGAATGGCTCTCACATCTTGCTGTGTTGTTGTCCCTGGTACCTTCTCACAGGGCTCCTTTCTGCTGCTGTCTATTATCTTGGAACTCATTGTGAGTTCAACAGTTCCCTGTGGTCACCTCCAGTCATGAAACACTGCTTGCAGTAATCTCTTTATGTAGTGTTATAAATGAACAAATGAGAAAAGGAAAGAAAAAAATCTTGTAAAATATGTACAGTTCTCTCTCTGCAGAGGTCTATGTTCCATCCACTGTTACTCAATTTTATTATTAAAATATGTTTCATATTGTACTATGTGATATTTTATTCATCTAATCCACTGCAATGCACTTATTTTGCATCTATTCTGTATTTCCTAGAGATGATTTTGCTTATTTTTCTTTTTGATGTCTCTAGGGCTCTGTATTCATTTTTACCTTTCATTAGTAGTTTCAAAATGTAATTAGAAAGAATTCCATTGAGGATTACAAGTGATTACTGACTTCTTTGTGTTTAGTCTTTATGAAAAAGCATAAAAAGATGCTTTAAGCTAAGGGTATCTAAAATAGAGGACAAGGAGAGAATATGTAGATAAACTGCTGGATACTTTGATGTTAATAAGTTATAGCCACATATGTTGTGCCCAGATTTTGAGTCCCCCACTGACCATGAGGGAGCCGAGATCCATGTAAGGCACATGAAAGTCTTTATTAGAAGCTCGAGCAGGGACTCTCAAATATCACCAATGCAGCAGATCAGAACTGAGAGCACCGAGCTCTAATTTGGCAGGGCTTTTATTGAGGTTACAGTAAGGTTGGGGGGACTGTTCAGCTTGACCGTTTACATGAGTGGTTGACATCTGGCAAGCACTGGGTGTTTAAACCTGATTGGCCAGATTCATCAGGTCAAACCTCTAACGGTTGTTTAAACTATTATAAAAGACATCTTGATCTTGTGTTTAGTGGTTGGCTTTTGCTAGAGGGATATTGCTAATTACCCTCAAGGGTGGGTGGTCAAGGTAACTGAGCTCATGACTGGATCATGTGGCCCTTCCTGGATCTGAGCTTGTGGCCTTGAGCTCACAACCCAGTCATGTGGCCCTTCCCAGATTAAACTTGTGACCCTGAGTTCATGACCTAACCACCTTATTTTAAAATGGGACCATTTCTCTAAAATGGAGTCATTTACATCTTTCAACAGCTTAGTTTATTGGTTCACCTTCCCTTAGGGTTCCTGGAACTGTAGCCTATTGTAAGGTTAAAAATCTAGGACAGGCCCCAACTACGACAGAAAAAGTAGTAGGCCCAAGTTTCTACTTCCTCAAATTTCCATTTCCCATAAAACCCTCCCATTCCCAGAAACAGATGACAAAACCAGATAGGAACTTGCCAGAAATCCCAACTATGAGGAAGTTAAAACCACAGGCAGTGTAAAAGTCACCCTCCAATAAAATAAGGACACCCTGCCTAAAGCTAAGAACATAGCCAATAAATTCAAACGAAAGTCAGCTTGCTATGCCAATAAAATAGAGACACCTTGCTTAAACTAGAGACTCGGGTATAAAAATTGTAAACCTCTGTAACTCAGGGCCGTTCCTCTCCTGCGCGTCAGGACGGTGCTAGCGCTGGTACTCGAATAAACCTCTTACTGTTGCATCAATGTTCTGACTGCATGTCTCTCTGGGGTGCGTCTCCCGGAGGGGCTCCGCGCGAGCCTAACACTATAACCTCATTATGCGGCCCTTTCTGGAGAAGAATAATTACTTTATTCTAAAATGGGGTTGGTTTCTCAAAAATAACTTGGGTATTTCACATATAGATCATCAAATAAGTTATTCTATTTCATTTGTCATTTAGATAGTTCAAGAAATAGTAATTCACTTGAGATGTATGTTTTTGATCCCTGTCTTCTTTAAAAAGAAAAAAAATACACTTTATGTTTTAAGTTACCTTAGTTCACAAAATACTGAGTCATTTCAATTTGCAGTTGGAATGTCATCACTAAGTAGTGCATGGCACATGACTTTTTGCATTAAGTTCACAATGCACAAAAGAACGCAAGGATGTTTGATTAAAAAAACAAAAAAAACCAAGAATCTTCCTTAGAGTATTCCACAACCAAAGAGTTAGAGTGATAACCAAGGGTAAAAAAGCATGAAAGCATCTAATCACAAGATTTTAATCTTATGTAGGTAAATGATCCTAGTGAAAGACAAAATAGAAAGTTGAAAGGAATGGAAGTTTTTATAACATACAAAAAGAATATCCTAAGAAAGCTGCTGATGGTCTTTTTAGTAATAAAAGGGAGACTTAAAATTAGATGATGTATATATCTTAAAAGCTGATCAGATTATGATAGGGAGAAAAGCTAGTTAGAAATATGACAGGCCGACAGACAAGGTAGGCCCTTGGAGGAAACTCACAAGAAAGGAGACTGTTACCAAAGATCAAGGACATCAGAAAAATCCTGGAAAACAGTGACCAATTAAGGCCTCGTTCTCCTGAATAACTAAGTCAGTAGGGAGTCAAGGTCTAGACTCACCTTCTCCCTTCCCAAGAATGTAGTAATTATAAATTTCCTGGGACAAAGGGCCAGGAATCTGGCCTACCTGGAAGAGCTGCCTGATGGGGGGAGGACCGTATATGACTTAATTTCTCATTGGGCCCATTTGATCAAGATTGCTTAAACAACTGTACTTGCTGTAATTCCACTGGTTTGCCAATTTCTTTTAAATCTTATTGGAAGCCCCCATTTTACCCATTGGTGGGATGCTAATTTGCCCACCTCCTTGAATCTTATTGGAACCCCCCACCTTAAGCCCGCCTCATCTCATGACTTTGTTCCATAAAAGCCCTCTAAGAGTGAGGTGAGTGGGTTATCCACCTTTCTAGGTTCCCCCTTCTGTCTTTGTTAGGCAGAAGCTTTCACTCAATAAAATTTTCCTACTCAGACCTCCATCAGTAGTTCCTAAAATTCATTCTTCGATTTTAGAGAGCACAAGCTTGTGTTTTATGTGGGGAGTCAGGCATTGCTCTTCTGTGTCAAGATGTTAGAATGGTGGATAGTCATTTTTCAACCAAAACTTCCTACTTGATAATTCTATTGTGAAAAGTTCACTATATTTATAGCCTGGAATTATTTCTTTAAAAAAAAGAATAAGAGAGAAGTCTTGAGCATTTGCAGAAGACACGTAAGATAACTGCTACAACAAGCAAAGATTAGAGATTAAGTCACCTCAGTAACTATTTTTATAGTTTGAAGTGAGCAATACAGGAGAATTATAATGCAAACCAATGAAAATACTTTGGTACCCAGAAAATATATTTTGTCTTTAACTGCTACATTAATTATAAAGACCCACCAATATGACTCATGCTGCAATTTAAATTCATTTTTTTTCTTGAACATTTTTCTATGTTGACTGGAAACAATTGTGTAATGTATTCATCACAAAGATACCACACACACTTCAACCTTAGCATCTGAAGGGGAGGTGGGAATGTACATTGAAATTATTTGAGAAGCTTAATTTTCCTTGGAGATAGTGATAGGATCTCTTGTTGGTTAAACAAACCAGTTGTGAAAAAGGTTATTAAATCAAGGGACAAACGACCTCAGTTTTAGTTCTGATTTTGTCAGGGACTAATTACTTGGCTTAGAATAAAAGATAGTACTTAATTTTACTGCATAAACACTATGACCACAACAATCTATACAGCTTATTCTAGGACATCTATGTATATACATACAAAACATTATTTATAAATTTCAGTCCAGCAGTAGCAATAACTGGTTTACAAAAATATAATTTTCAATACTGATACTGTCCAAGTTTTCAAAATTCTTTCAAATAATAATATTGTAGTAACTATATTTTAAATAATTTCATTATTTACACTGTGACAATTCAGCTATTAAACTTTCACTCAAAATTTTCCATTTTCATTTAACATCAAATACAGGTAATGATCTGGCATTAATTTAATCTCTCAATTCTTTAGTTTTGTGTTTTGAAAGTCTCATTATTAACTCTGGTTGGTCTCAAACTCATGGTGATCCTCCTGCCTAGTCTCCTAAGTGCTGAGATTACAAGCATGAACCACTACATTTGGCCCCTGTGCTTCAGTTTTATAGCGGCTTCCCTGCTCTTTCTCTTTCCTGCTAATTGGACATTGAAGGTATATGGTAGCTCAAGGCCATTAGTATCACACATATCTTAATAAATACCTTCAGTTTTCTAAATAATGCCCAATCCTTATGAGGTCTATGAAAAAGTCTTCAAAGATAACATGAAAACAACAACCACAAAGCAGCCAACATATGCATTTTAAATAAATAACCCTGGAGTATGAATATGAAGGAATCTTTGAATTTCCGTAAAGAAAGAAGAAGACACTAATTTCCCATAATGGAAAGCAGGGACTAAGCATTTATAAATTCTAATTAAATTTCTCTCTGTATGATTCTGAAGTTATAAAACAAGAACCTGTTTAATGTTACAAGAGCTGATTAAAAATTAACACAGGCTATAGGCATTTTATGCTGGCATTCATTCTCTTTTGAATTTTGTTTCTTTCCAAAGAATGTTTGAGGGGGAAATGTCAGTGAGTGAAATCTAGCTAGGCAAACACATGTAGTGGGATTTCTTTTAGATGAGGTAATTTTTGAACTGAGATTTTTCAGAGATCTCTTTTTTCCCCTGAAGTCTTTAAAAATAATATCTCTAAGATCTAGAGAAGGTGATATTCTAAAAACCTAAGAATATGCTCAATTCTCTGAAATTAATTCTGGAAAAATATCCATTTTGTTTCAGAATAGGAAATAGATATCTTTGGTGGAATTTTGCCAGGAAAATTGTAATGTAGACATGATGTACTTAACTGAAGAAGCATTTCTCTCTGTGGATGACTCAGAACAGGATGAGGCTCTCTGTTACCTCCATTTTTAAAGGTGAAATTTCCCATAGTTTACATCACTGCCCACCTATTTTCACAGTGTTTCCATTGTATATTATTAAGCACATGGTTTAGAGGCTTATCTCATACAAAAATGTAATAACAAGCAAAGCCGTCATATCACATAGCACTAAATATTCTACATATTATATCAATCTGGCCCAAATCTTACATTAATAATGTTCTGACAATATGAATAAGCTAAATTTTATTAAACCAATAAAATTTTGTTACAGTGACTTAATTTTCTGTCCTTTCAATGTTGAGACATTATTATTATGATGAAAAGCATTAGCAACAATAGTCATATAATGGCTTCTAATAAAGATAGCCATGGTGTTTATTTAATATTAAATAAGATTTCTTGCTTCTATGATCCCATGTAATCTTCAAAATAGTTTCACATTGTCTACTTTCTACCATTTTACACATAAGAAAGCTGAGGTATAGGAAGGTTAAACAATGTGTTCAGTCATAAAGCTAATACCACATCTATAATTTAATCTCTGATAAATTTTAAATACAGAAAAACAATATAAAAGCCTTGTTGAAGACAATGACATGTAAGTTATGCTTTCAAAAGTAATCATGATCGATAAGGAGAATTTCTCTGCTACTTGAAAAAACGTGGTAACCAAACAAGACACTAGAGATAAAGATGAGTGGGAAATGAAAGTCTTCAGACAGCTCACTATGATAATAAAGAGGACAGAGAAAACTACATCACCCAAGCAATAAAAAAATTGTATATACAAGAAGAAATAACTTAATATCAGATTGTCATAAAGTTCCTTAGAAAAATAACATTAAAGCTTTGAGGGCCAGATAAAGTTTCTTGATGAAGGTGACCAAACTATCATTCATATATGAGGGCAATTGAAAGACATTCTCAGGAAAATGAGAAATGAGAAAGAACAACACTTACAGTTTCCCTGGGGAAGAAAAAGTGCTTGATAAGCCAATTGAGAAATAAATCAAAACAGGAATTCAAGATCAGGGAAGGTAAAAAATAAAGAAAATGGACAAAGAGACCAGTGAAACTTAAATTCATATCTAAAAGTTGTGAATGTTATTAAAAAATAATGCATATGTTCAGTAATACATAACAGTAAGGTACATAAAATAAAGTAAAAATTTATGACACTGGCCAGCCTGAACTACTAATTAAGACCCTATCTCAAAAAAACCTTAAAAAAAAAAATGACACTAACTTCTTGAAATTTTCTAATAACAATAAGGTATAAGAAAACAATTGGAGTGGGAATAAAGACTTCTATATTAAAATAGGGAATAATTATTTCTTGATTAATGATATTAAGTATTTGTTTATACTTCAAAGTGTACATATAACTACTAATAGAATTGAAAACAAAATGAACCTTTTAATTACTAGAGAAAAAATGAGCTAGGATATCATGTTTGACTGTTAATCCTGATGTGTTAGTTTTATTGGATTTAGAAATGCCTACTAGATTAGGAAAGCATGTTCTTAGAGGTATCTGGTTGATCATGGAAGTGGGAGGTTAGACACTAAAAATGGCTCCTAGTCTGTTCCTCTCCTTTTCTCTTGCTCCTTCTTGCTTGCCATGAGGTGAGTGAGCAGCTTTCTTTCTCTAGGCCCTTCCCTCATGATGGGGGAATCCCATCTATGAGGCAAATTAAATGTTTCTTCTTTCACATTGAAAGTATTAAATATTTTTCCCCAGTGATGAGAAAGCTAACTCATGAATTGTATTTAGTATATGGGACTAAAAACCACAAAGAAATATAATCATAATAAGAAATGTGAAGTGAGATCACAAGTAAGCAAATTTATCAGTTTTTACAAGTATGATTTAGTTTAAAATGATTGAATACTAAATGGTCAAAAATTGAAACCTTTCACACTAAGATCAGGAACAAGACAAGGGTGTCCTCTCTCACCACTTCTGTTCAATATAGTTCTGGAAATATTAGCCATAGCAATTAGGCAAGAGAAAGAAATAAAAGGAATACAGATTGGAAAAGAAGAAGTTAAATTGTCATTATTTGCTGACGACATGATACTCTATC
>PVIR01026943.1:0-23387 GCA_004026965.1 Petromus typicus
AAATAGAAAACACTCAAAGCGTAATGGAGTGAAGGGGGGAAAATAATGAGATTATAACAAAAAGAATGGAAACAAAGTTTATGTACATGGGGGTGGGGGTGGGAGGGCGGGCAGGGTTATGGGGAAAAATGAGAATTAAGTTGTGTCATATACTGGTACAAATTCTCATTGTTGAATGCAATCATGATGTATATATATAATGTACCAATAAAGATTTCAATTAAAAAAATATATATATAAGTAATATTTCAATGTATGCTCTTTTTTTTTTTTTTTTTTGAGACAGGATCTCACTTTTGTAGTTCAGGCTGGCCCTGAGCTCAGCCTTAGAACTCACAGCAACCCTCCTGCCTTAGCCTCCCTGGTGCTGGGATTACAGGTATGAGCCACCACGGCAGGCACTGTGTTATGTGGTTGTGATTGCTGCTGGGCATGAGTCTCCATGCCTGGCACTGTTGTATGTGGTTATCAGGACTGAATCTGGGCCCTTGCACTTGCAAGGCAGGCAATGGAACCACTGAGCTAAATGCCTGGCCCAGCATGCTCAATTTTTAAAAGCCTTATAGTGATGTGTGATCACAGAAATGTGGAGAATATTGTCCTGTAAGACTCTCATTACCATAGCCCGCAACCCGTGAAGCAGCAGTGTCCACCAGGATCTGCGCTCTCCCCTCCACAACTGCTCCGGTGACTCTCCACTCCAGCGTCATCAGCCAGGGGCTCACACCTACATTAAAATCTGAGAGATGGTCGGGTAGAATAATTTTGTGGTTATCCTACCCCTAGTCAGATCTAATATCATATTTTACTTAGGGCAGTTCAAAGTGATCAGAAACAAAGAGGTACTGATAATTCACATACTGTTTGTGAACAAACGTCCAGCTACCGTGGAAAGAAGCACATTTTGTGCCCTTAAAAAAAAAATAACCTTTAAATTATGACCTTGAGACTTTCCTGGGTTTATCAAAAATCTTGATGTCTTCAGGTGCTCCTCAGTTGTGGGCAAACTGAAAATGGTTGGTTATTCCTCCTTTATGAAAGAGCTGTTTAGAATATCCTGCCACATCTGCACCACAGGGACATTTTAGGGTGGCCTTGTCCATTACATTATTAGACTGAGAAATGCTTAAAAAATTTTTTTTTGGAGGTTAACTTTCTTCCTCCCCACCTTATTGAGTTTACTGGCACATTTTTTGCTTATACATTACGATTACATTCACCATTGAGAATTTGTACTTGTACATGATATACCTTGATTCTCATTTTTTCCATTCCCCTACCCTCCCCACAACCTCTTCCCACTCCCAATATACATAACCTTTGTTAATTTTCACTACAAGCCTCAGCAGGTTCTTTGATTTTCCTTTAGAGAACAAAACCACTCTATTTCAAAGGGTGTGCCCATCAGGAAAGCCACACGCATCTTTCCTGGGTGGCAGCCAGCAGCATTTGTAGGTGGTGCTTGAACAACATCTTGCAGGGGAGAGGAAGGTCCTAGTGATTCACACCTAAAACAGCACTGAGCTCAGACCTCCCGTCGCCCACACTGCCTCTTCCTACCAGCTTAATCTGTGTCATTTTTAAAAGCAAATCATACCGAGAGGACTGGATCGAGGCTGAAGGAAAAGCTGGATTAAATTCAATGTCCATTTTTGCAAAGGAAGAAAACATTCTAGAAAAACCAGGAAATGATACTTCACCAATACCATGATGACTCTTTGTTCAATGGACATTTCAGGTCATATTTAATACTGAGATGTCAGTAATATTACTATTAATGTGAGAAAGAAGACATGGTTGTCTACCAGCATCATCGTGATTTAATATGGTCCTGGAAACTTTGGATACACTAATAAATAATTTATATATATATATATATATATATATATATATGTATATATATAATAAGAAAAGTTATTTGTAAGTAGTATGATGATAAAAGAAATCTCCACAGTAGCAGGCTTTGGTGGTATGATTGGAGGAAGGAGAAAATCTCAGGACTGGTCCTTGTATCCTTAATGAAGCACATGGATTTTAGCATATTTGTTGATTTCATATGATGTGTGGATGAAAATAACACTACAAGAAAGAAGCTAAAGGTACTCCCACCTCTTAAGACACCCCTGTGCTCCATGATGCTAAGAATGTCAACTGAAACTTGAAATAAATGGCTGGATATGAAATAACTATGTAAAAGTCAACCACTTACTTTTACATTGAAGCAATAATCAGATGTAATAGGGGGGATATCCCATTTATGATGGCAGAAGAACTCCATGTAATTTCGAAGAAATAAGTTATTGTCCTTTAATCCTCCTTTTGTGAATCTAAATTTCTAATTTCCTGAAAAACAACTCAAACAATGAAAAAGTCTTGTCATGCAAATATTTATTTTAGTACAGTTTTTAAAAAAGGAACAAAATATTCAAAGTAATGGGGGAATGATTATATGTCTGAAAATTATATATAAGGAAATAATATACCTGTAAGATGAAATATTATGCAGCATTACTTCTAAAGCATGCTGCAAACAATTGAAATATTTATCCATCATGGGTGGTTTAAATTGGGTTTTTAAAAATCTTGGCAACTATTGACATTTTGGGTGGATAATTCTTTACTCTGTGGGGAGAACTGTTCTGTGCACTGTAGGCTATTTAACAATATGTGGCCTAAACGTAGTAGATGTGAATAAAATCTACCCCCAGTTTGTGCAATGAAAATGTTTTCAAACATGATAAGCTGTCTTTCTGAGTAGGTAGGGATAGGGGCAAAATCACTTGTGGCTGAGAACCAGTAGTTTAAATACAGTATCTGTACAATGAGTTACTGTACAACCCCTAAGAAAAATGACAGAGTAGTGCATCCTAATGTAGAACAATCTCCATGATACAAGTCATGATCAAACAATATGGTAAAGAGGAATAAGTGTGTTTAAGTAAAAATCTGAGTATAGTAAAAGACACATTGCCATTAGTCTCCCTCAAGACCCCCGCTTACTTACTTATCTCATCCCTCTTGCCACTTTCTGAAGCAGTTCTAGAAGTTCCCTTTCATGAGTCCTCTCTAATAGTGCAGTGGTTCTCATGGTCATTTTGACTTTGAGGAAGAGCCAGATACTGTGAGTAAATGAATGAAGACGCATGTCATACTTTTGCACACTGAGCTTCCCTTTCCCTTGATAGCACTTGGTAGCAGGATTCACTATGTTTCTGATCACACCTCGTAAGGACATTCATGAAATTGAAGGTATAATAGTAGATCCAACAGGTCCTTGCCAGGCATGGCGGCACATGCCTGTAATTCCAGTACTTGGGAGGCAGAGGCAGGAGGATTGCCGTGACTTTGAGGCCAGCCTGAACTACATAATGAATCCCTGTCACAAAACACAAACAAAAGCCCAATGGGTTCTTGGGTTTACCTGGACTGTTCCTGAAGGAATACTTAAGAAACAGGTATCATTACTTCCAGGGAAGGTTACTGGGTGACAAAAGAGAAGAAATAGGCAACATTGCTAATTTCTCCATTCCCTGAGCCCTCCTTTGTGGGACTGCCCTTTCTGGAAAAAATGGTCCTGGTTTGCCTTCTATCCCAGCTAATCAGAGAAGCTAGTAATGTATGCTGTTGTGCGAGGGAGCAGCTACTTCTGCAATGCATACATGGACCAGGCCCCACAAAATTTAAAAGAATGCTTCAAATTAAAAAGGATGACTTTTCTTAACATATTTCTTAGTGGAAAGAAATCAAAATAGTGAGCCCAGCATTGTGGCGCCCACCTGTGATCTCAGCACTCTGGAAGGCAGAGGCAGAAGTATTGAAAGTGCAAGCCCAGCCTAGGCTACTCGGTGACTTAATGAGACCCTGTCTCAAAATTTAAAATCAACAAATAGAAGGGCTGGGGATATAGGTCCGTGAAAATATGTGTAAATAAATTTTGTGTCTGTGTGACTACAGGAATATGTGCACCCACACAGGAGTTTAGAAATGGAAGTAGACAACTTCCAGTTTGCAGGCAAATTAGAAACTGATTAACGAGGAATAAGAGTTGAAGTTTCTCACTTAGAGGGCCTGGGAGGTTTCAGGGAAAATTTGACCATTCAGTAAGGCTTCAAGGAGAAGGTGACATTGGACTGTTTGGACAGTGAAGGTCAGATGGAGGGCCCGGTGTGTGGATATGGAAGAAACAGTGAGTGTAGTCAGGCTTAAAAACTGTATATTGGGGGGCCGGGGATTTAGCTCAATGGTTCCGGCGCCTGTCTTGCAAGCGCAAGGACCCGGGTTCGATCCCCGGTAACCACATACCTATACTGGGTGTGGAGACTCACACCCAGCAGCAACCAGTACCACATACCACAGTGCTGGGCGTGGTGGCTCACGCCTGTAATCCCAGCACTTGGGAGGCAGAGGCAGGAGGATTGCTGTGATGAGTTTGAGGCTGAGCTCAGGGCCAGCCTAAACTCCAAAGCGAGACCCTGTCTCAAAAAACCTAAAAAAAAAAAAAAAAACAAAAAAAACCTGTATATTGTAAGGAGAGGGTGGGTGTTGGGGGTTGGGGGGAACCAAACCTCTAGCAAGGGAAGACTCCAAAGCCAGGGATGTTCTTTAGTTATGAATCATTGTTTGATATTTTACATCCTA
Source organism: Petromus typicus (assembly GCA_004026965.1). NCBI lineage: Eukaryota > Metazoa > Chordata > Mammalia > Rodentia > Petromuridae > Petromus > Petromus typicus. Next base: position 4,639 of record PVIR01026943.1, read on the forward strand.
GAACACTCAAGTTAACATAGTTGTGTTGTAGAAACATCTTTAGTCTGAATGTTCAGCTTTTTGTACGATATTATCTAAGTCACTGATTCTCATCTGGTATAATTTTGCCCACCCAGGTCACTTGGCAATTTCTGTAAACATTTCTGTTGTCACAACTAGGGATGCTACTGCCATCTAGTGGGTAAAGGTCAGTATGCCGCTGAACAACCTACCTTGCACCTACAGCAAGAATTAAAACTTGATCTGTGTCAGCATTCATAGATCTTATCGGGGAAGGTATCAGTTTATAGTTCAAATAAATTCCCAATAGGTTTTCCTGTTTATCCCACCCAGGCTATACAGAATTACAGTTGCAGAGACCATTCGTGTCTTAGGCTGCATTTACTAGAGTTCTATAGTAAAAAAAAAAATGGCATTGAGGGCAGGTATATTAGACAGCTTTCCCACCAATTAGACACCTTACTCAACATCCATGGTTTAAATGAGGAAAACTGTAATGTGGCTCACGGTTCAGGTAACTCCATCCATGGTGGGCTGGCTCCAATGCAAGAACATCATGGCAGAAGGGTGTGGAGGAGCAAAGATGCTCAGTTTATGGAAGCTGAGAAGCAGAATAGGGAAGAATGTCAGAGAGGAAACAGACATAGATCCAAGGCCATGTCTCCATGACCCACCCAGAAGTGTGCTCTACCAGTCCCCCAGACAAATCTCACAGCCACTCTAATTGACACTCTGGAGTAACCACCACATCCCGCCCCTTGTCCATATCACACTAAAGCATATATTTTTAAACCATACTTATTTTAAAAATAAAAATAGCAAGCTCATACTCCTGCCTAATGTACAACTATCCTGGATACAACAATGTATGCAGAAATGCCACAATCCCTACTCCAAATTCTCAGCAGTTCCAGCATTTTGCACAAATCTAAGTTTCTCCTGAGATGTGAAGCAAACTCCTAGCATTAAACTTCGTTTAAAAAGTTACACAATCCCATGGTTCCACGTGGTACATGGTAAACATTTCCATTCCCAAAGAGAAGAACAATGGGCTAGAAAATAATTGGCCCAAAGCAAAACTAAACCTAGCAGAGCAAACATCAAGTCCTCTAGCTTCATATCTGGCACCTGGGACACATGATGGTGAGTTCCAGAGGGCTCAGCTGGCTTCACCCTGATGTCCTTGTTGGCTGCTGGGCTGTGTTTATTCATAACTTGCAACTTTCTGTGCAAACATTCCAATTTCTGGCATCTCTGATTTCCTCCACTGATTGTCTCCATTGCATCCTTTGATATATTACTTTTAATAAACCTCCAAGGGTTTCCTTTGAAATCTCAGTGGGAGCTTCCCTGACCCCCAAACTCTTACATTCTGCATGTTGATAAGACCAGCATCATGTGGGTGATGCCAAGGTCACCTGTCATCTTGAGCAATAGCAAGGCCCCATTGCTCCATGACTACAGTGGCTTTTGAGTCCCTGGATGGTTGAGCACAGTGAAATGAATCCCAGGGAACTAATTCCCTAGGAAGAACTTCTCAAGCAGGGGCTCAGGAACTCTCAGATGGAAGGCTGACACTTTTGCACCCTTTGACCTGCAATGAATGGAGTCTTGCTGATTCCTGGGATCCCCCGAAGTCATCTTTTTTCTTGTTCCTTGTACAAAATACTTGGTTTCATTTTCTCAATGGTAATCTTTCCAGCAGCCAAACCTCTTTTGCCTTTGACTTTACATATAGTTCTTCTGGGCCAACAAAGTTTTTTGTTTTTCAAAATTTCTGCTTTGTTTTTTGTCCCCAGTTCTCACTGTAAATATAACTAAAAGCAGCCGGTAGTATTTGTGTCACAGTTAAAATGTTGAGTTGTTTTGGAATTTCCTTTGTCAAATTAATTAATCCATTGACGTTAATCAAATTTCAGGACATAAAATGTAACCACATTTTCTGCTGAAGTATAGTCCAACTGCCAATGGAGTTCTTGTTCACAACTGAAATTGTGAGGCTGGCCTTTACCATACGCATTTCTATCAACATTCTGGTTTTCTGAGATCTGACCAGAACCACCTGGTAAGCTCTCTTTACAGCATTCTAAGGCTTGTCTACCCTGCATTTCCAAACCTTTCCACACTCCCTTCATAAATCATTTTTAAAAGCTTTTAAATCACATGGTCAGATGTAGTTACAGAAATGACTCCAATTTTCTGTATTAGTCAGCTTTCCCATTGCTGAAAAACATCATGGCAGAAAGACATGGGACAGGCAAAGCTGCTCAGTTCATGGAGGCTGGAAGACTGAGAGGCGTAGCAAGGGAACAGTGCCACCAGTGCAAACAGAGGAAAGAGTGGAGGTCATAAACACCAAGGTCAAAACTACATGACCTACCCAAACACACCCCCAAATGTTCTCTGCCAGCCTCCCCAGGCAGATTTCAAAGCCAATCAATGGAATACTGCACCCTAACTGCCACAATAGAAGATGCAAGAATGACTATAAACCAGTCATTAAAATATTATATATTATAATTTGTAATATATAATAATACATATTATATTATAATATATTATATTATTACAATTATATTATGATATATATTATATATCATATATATCATATATTATATAATATATAATATATCATATATTACATATTATTATATAATATACAATATTATATATGATATTACATAATATATAATATATCATGTATATTATAATATATACTATATTTTATATATTATATATTATAATATATAATATTATATAATATATTATATTATAATATATTATATTATGTTATATTATATAATAAATAATAATTTATATATTATAATATAATATTATATAAAATATATAAAATAATATATTTTAACTGAGACTGAAAATTAATACAAAAGAAATTAGCATGGATCATTACATTATGAAAAGATTTATGCAGGTCACTAATACTATTAGCAAATCCACTTCGGCCTTATCCAATCAATAGATTCTTTTAAAAAGAAAAGGCTTTTTAATGGCTGAACCATATTACATTTTGTTTATGTATAACATTTTTGTAACTATTCATCTGAAGATGGACAATTAGGTTGATTCTGTATCTTGGCTATTGTGAACAGAGCTACAATAAACATGGGAGTGTGTGTATCTGTTCAGCATAACAGTTTCATTGCCTCAGTATCCGCATTTGCTTATGACACAGTTTGTCCAGCTAGTAAGCCTCATAATGTATCACATAAACATATACAATTTGTATGTGTCAGTTAAAAACAGAATAAAACTTTAAAAGGCCTGTCTATACAGAGTTGAATTCAAAAAACACTAACTACTGTTACATGAGAAGCTTCACACGTTATATGCTACCTTAAACCTCCTGATAATCTTGAAGAATAGGAGTTGTTACCTCTCCATTTCATGGACAAGGAAACTAAGGCTCAGAAAAATGATCATCAAGTTCACACAACTTATACAGAACAAGATTAGGGCAACCCATCAGATCCGAGGCTCATTCTCGTCCAATCTTCCACCATATCACTCCTCCAAGAACAAAGTTGCCTTTCTATGCATGTGACATTTTCTCAGTACATTCACACATTCGGACGAGTAACAGATTTTTTTTTAACTACTAGAAGTGAGATTGCACATGTGACTTCAATCACAGTACTATGAGTCCCCCTACACGTGCTTCTTCTGCTACTCACTGGTGGATCTGATGCTTTTTGGGGTCAGGAATCTGAATATTCTATCTCTCAGCACAAAAAAGTGATACCATGATTTGATCATTGCAAAATGTTATACATAATCAAAATACATTGTATCCCTAAATGTGTACAATTGTTAAGTAGCAATTATAAACGAAACTATAAAAAATAGTTAAATTTTGTGCAAAACAGTAATCCATTAGTTTTTTTGAGACAGGATCTCGCTAGGTGGTTCAGGCTGGCTTTGAACTCACCATATATCCCAGGCTGGCCTGATCCTCCTTCCTCAGCCTTCCCAGTGCTGAGATTACAGTTGTGAGCTGTGACACCATGCCAAAGTTGGTTTCTTAATGGTGACAGATGTGCAGAGATTGTGTAATATATTAACAGTAAGAGAATCTGCGTGAATGATGCACATGAACTGGTTCACGATCATTTTTGCAATTTTCCTGTAAATCTAAAATGATTCCAAAATTTAAAAAATTATTTTAAAAGCAAAAATTGATGTCTCAGATCTCCATATTGTAAAACATTTTGTTGCTTTCAAAGTTTGAAAGTCTAGAAACTGTGGCCCAATAACATCAAGTACAAAGAAGGCATTCCTTGAAAGTTTGAGGCATTAAGTCCTTACAATGCATTGAATCTGGATGTCATAATTATAATACACCCATATAAATGATTACCCAGCTGGTTAATTAAATCGAATATAATTAAAATGGAATTTTAAGAAAATAAGGAAAAACTGGCACAAGTTTCACAAACTTCAAAATGTAAGTGCCTTGTGAGCCCCAGACCCACACAGGACCATGTGTGCACGTGAGCAATTCAGGCATCTAACTCTACAGGGTCTCTCTTGACAGCTTTTAACTTGAGAATGAGCTGAGTAGACTCTCGCACCTCCAAATCACAGCATAGCTTACTGACTAGATGGCAACCTGCCATACTGACAGTGCACTTAGTGCTAGAAGACATAATTCCTTTCCTGCGGATCTGTTAGCAAGACATACCTATCTGGCTGCGGGAGGCCCGATTGTAGAAAACAGTGATCATGCATCCTTTCAGTCAGCAGAGGGCGCTCTTAAGCAACAGTAGCTGGAACTACCTACATTTTCCACTGGGTGGAAAAGCTAGAATACTTTGTGTGTAGGAAATTTGAGTAATCATATAGGCCTTCAAATCATTCCTTTAAAGCACCTTCAATATAACTTGGAAGATAAAACGATGGAAAGAGCACAGTTTCCACAGTTTGCAGGATGTAGGTGTTGTCATTTCAGAAGCTGAGCTGTCGATTATATGAGGAGCCAAGAGAAGTTTATAAAGATTCCTCAAAAGGTTGAACCCTAATTCAAGTTTGAAGAGGAAAGAGCATCCTGACAATGAGGTTTTAGAGGCAGATGGAAGTTTCAATGAGAGTCTGAGTTTGAGTTTGCTTCAGTGGTTGGACTTGTGAATATGATTATCCCAGAGCCTTCCTGTGCACGTCAGAAATTTTAATGAGAACAAAAGGAAAATCCATAGATTTGGGAGACTTTTGATACTGGGAACAACATAAAAGTTTAGGAGGAAAATAAGACAGTTATTCTGTTCTTTGTGGTTGGATGCAATTGGATAGAACTTTTTCATGTCCACACCAAAGAAGGAATTGTGAGGCCTATTTTCAGCTTTGCATATGATAGCACAAAGATCCTTTCTTTGCCTGAGATGATCAGTTTACCGGAAGCCATGGACATCGGCAAAGCTACCTGTGTGAAGCTTCTCCAGTCCTGGCTGCTATTGTAACTTCTGTAAGACCTCTCCTCAGAGGCATGCATTGTACTCTACATGTACAAACATGAACATTACTGCCAGCAGGCTTTGACATTTGTGAGGTCATGCAGCAAGATGAAAATAGTTTTATTTTCAAACAGAGAATACTGTTTTGGGTCCTTGCTCTGCAACTATTCACAATCTAATCTTAATCACACTAAACTATACTGTTTTCATCAATAGACAGGCAGCAATATATACCCAGCACTGGATGCTTTTTAAATGCTGAAATGTTATACAAATGCAAGACATTATTCATTCATTCAACAAATCTTTAGTGCCTGCTAAATATTGGGCGCTATTGAAGTTAATTAAAAGTCCCTGCCTTCCAGGATATTATATTATCCTAGGGAAGACAAACATTAAATAGAATAACAAAATAATTTTGTAACTTTGTCCCCTACCAGGCATGATAGTGAATACTTATAACGTCAACACTTGGGAGACTGAAGCAGTCGGATCACCACTAATTCAAAGCTAGTCCGGGCTACATAGTGATTTCACTGTCAGCCTGAGCTACATAATGAGACCTATTTCAAAAAATATGTATATTATAGGGTTTCACCGTGGAAAAGCTACAAAAGAGGAATGAATCAGGGTGTGAAGATAAAGAAGAGGTTGGAAAATCAGCTGAGGTGGGCCAGTTGAGGGAGCTTCACTTAGGTAGTGACATTTGGACAGAAAGGCCTGAAAGAGGTGAGGAAGCAAACTATGAGAATATTGGGGGAAATGTACTCCAGGAAGCATGCACGAGTGAGGACCCAAGGATCAGGGAACCACAGCAGGGGCCTCTGCCTGCTGAGTGATGGTGAATGGGGGATGACACTGGGAATTACTGAGCATGTGTCGAGTGCCAGGCTGCTTATACGTGTGGCCTTACGTAGTCCTTGGTGCACACGGTATTCATCTCTTAAGTCCATTTTGTATCTGAATAAACAGAGCCTTCCAGAAATTAAAGGGCTTCATCCCACATTCCACACCTGTTAAAAGGTAAATGAGATTCCAACCAAGGCCCCAAAGCCTGACCAGTATGTAGAAGCAGAGCTACGACTGCATGATGAACTTAACACACAAATTTCAGGTTCTTTTGTATGATGAGCAAAGAATTGCATGAATAAAATTGAAATGGCAATTGAAAGACAGCTACAATTATCACAGGAAGCTGTGCTCAGGAGCAGCCTGTGTTGACAAATGATATGGCACTGACCGCGAAGTGGTGCCGGGGTGACAGGATAGCAAAGCACTGCACGCACATCAGGCTTTCAGAATTTAAAGGATCCGCAGCCCAACCTGATACCTTTCTGAACCTCGAAGTGTGACTGACCGGAATGAAGGACAGGATGTTGTGTCATCTCAGGCTCTCAGCATACATGCTTGTCCAATAACTCACTCTGATTGTAATTACACACATGAGACATCGTGCACGTTTACGAACCCTTAATGATGTTGGAGTAGAGAGGAGGTGATTGAAAGTCAGGCTAGGGACAGTAATGGGGAACCTTTTACAGGTGAGTTTCCAGCTAAAACCCAGAGCCCAGTTACTTACTGCAAAGTGTCAACACTAAGTGCAATTAAACCTGAATATGGATGTTTTAATTTAGAAAAAAAACCACACAAGTTGTACAATAACATCTTTCATCTTAAAAAGAAAAACAACACACGTGCCATAGTTTGCACCACTGGGCTAGAAGACCCAGCTGGCATGTACATCAGAAATCTGAGTTATCATCATGTATTTTTCTTTCTTAGTAAGCTAAAGGAGGAATGGCTGTTTAAAATTAAATGGATGGGACTGGAGATTTAGCTCTATGGTACCACTGCCTGCCTTGCAGACATAAGGCCATGAGTTAGAACCCTAGTACAGAAAAAAAAAAGATGGAAGGGAAGGGAGCAATTTCTTCATCTCCAATGTTTCTAACTATACTAGAGACACTTGGGCATGGGGGCAGTGAGGCAGCAGTCCCCAAAACATTGCTACCTCTGCAAGGCGCTGGAGCATTAATTTGGATTTGCTGGCTAGCTGAATACCTGAACCGTGTTGGTTATTTTTTTCTGTTTGGTTGAAACTATCTTCCAGTCCTTGGAATTGGAATTATATGAATCAAATTAGTGGAGTGACTTTTCAGGTTTCTGAGAGTGTGGTCAGGATACCCAAGATGGCTGGGCTCAACCTTTTCACGCAGGCCTTCCGCTTGCTAGTGAGTCAGCATGTACTGTGTAGCGTGCACATGCGCAGTGAACATGTAAACAAGTAGTCTGTGATATGCAACTGTTTGGCAACTTGCTGGCTTTGTGTGCTGTTGTATATAAGGGAGTAGAGTTTTTCAGCATTGCTCCTGGTGCCAAGATAGTAAAGTCATATCAGACATTCCATGGCTCCATGTCTTTTCTTCAGGCTGCCTGATCTCAAGCGAATCTTAGCTTGGATGAATAATGGAACCCTGAGTGATTGCTAATAATTACAATATTTTTATAAAATAACTCACGTCTTTAGTTGTATGGATTCAAACATCACATTTCTATCCGTGAGGGCTCATTTCAGCTTCTATCGTGTAATATCTTCTTTGCTGGCATCTCTCATCAGTTGTGACCTCAACTCATGTTTTTGTTTTTCTCTTTTTCCTACCCAGGTGCCAACAGGAAAAAAACTTCACAGTTTCAGGGCAAACAAATGAAAGGAAAATAGTTTACTCTGTAATAGAATCTTTTTGCTCCAAAAAATAAGTTGTGCTTTTTATTACAGAACATGGAAGGAGGGACCTACACTCTTTCTTCTAAATATCTTTTCCAAAGAAACAACAAATATATTTACTCTTGTGTTATAATTCTTCATGATTACTTTGTAGTTCCCTGAGGTACAACTTTCCAAAATTTCACCTGACAAAGGACAGTTTTCTTTCCTCATTGTTGTGGGTTTGTGTCATTTTTCCTCCAAACACAAACACACAAAAATATAGGACCTGACAGGGAAGAAAACAATATTTAGTAAAGGTCCATGGAGAGGGAGCAAGACTGAGAAAGATGTCAAGTGCTTTAGACGCCTGGCTCAGATTACAAATTTCTTACTTAATTAGACGCATACAACTCGAGTTTAAACATAACACTGAAAATTTGTTAACCACCCATGGAAATTCTCGAGGTGTTTGTGATTATGTCATACTCTACAAACCATCTGGATTATGTCAACTCTCAAAAGTACTGATTAAAGTTTTTGTTTAAAGTCCTCTATAGACATCAATTTACATGTAAGTTTTCCATTTAGCACTTAGCAAAACATAAATAAATAAAAATGGTTATAATAAACAAAAAGTAAATAGTTTCCTTAGTTTCTGAAGATTCTGTTTCAAGTAGTATAAAGTGGGTATTATACATTCAGTAAAGTTTCATTCATTAGACTTCTCTAATTCAGATTTGATGTATTCAGTATGAGAGAAGTAATATTTACTTTTGTATTAACAGGGAAAAGAAGAAATCAAGACTACAAAAGTAAAGGAAAACGGAGAACAACTGTCTTCTCAGTTTTTTAAAATGTGTTGAAGTTGCTCCATGAAATCAAATTTGAAAAACAATTTCTGTTGGTGGCCACTTAAATTTTCAACTCTAAATGAATTATGCCTCAAATTACTGTGTATAGTTGCCTGACATATTTTTGATGATTACCAACTTGATAGCTTTTAGGCTTGGATAATTAAAAACTATTCGGGGGTAGGAAAAGACATGATTTGAAAGGAAGTCCTTTCAGAATTCAGTAAGGAGCGCCAGCCTAAACAAAATGGAAGTTGCTTTTCTTATGCAGTTATTTTACTTACAAATAGATGTGTAGCAAGAAAAGGAAAGCTATTGTAGACACTGCTCCTTATAGTTTGAAATTTGAAAGTTTTTTGTCTTCTCAAAAATTTAAAATTTGATCCTGGATCATAAGTGTTTTATTCCTATTCTGATAGGAGTATAAAAACTACAAATCTTTTATATCCAGTAACACATGTTAAAGTTCAAAGTTACATAGAATAACTATGTAATATAGTTATTCTTTTTTATGTTTATCTTCATAAGTACACGTGTGCAGTACATAATGATAACATTCACTGTGAAGAGTTGGTAAATGCACACAATGCATCTTAATCCCTTTTTAAAAAGTTGAATTCTTTATTGGTACATTTTAGATAAAACACCATTGAAAATTTGTACAAGTATATGACACGACTTAATTCTCATTTTTTCTCCTTCCCCTACTCACCCTACAAACTGCACCCCCTATACGCATATGCTTTGTTTCCTTTTTTACCATCATATTTTTCTTTCCCCTCATTACTTACCTCTACTCTTTTGCCTTTGAATATTTTCTATTTCACAATATCTATCACACATTCTAGAACTCATTTACACCGTCAGATTATCATACCAGAGAAAAGATACATTATTTACACATCTGTGACCTATTTATTTCACTTATATGTATGACCTTAAGGTATGTCTGTTTGAGTATAAATGACTCAAACTTATAATTCTTTATGACAGAGTAATGCTCCATTTTATATTTAAAAAACCCCACATCTTTATGCAGTCTTCAGTTGATGGGCATTTAGGTTGTTTCCAAGATTTAGCTATCACAAGCTGTGCTGATATGAACATGGGTGCATATATGTCACTGTGATATGAATATTTTAATTCTTTTGTGTATATTCCTAGCAATGGAATAGCAGGGTCAAGTGGGACCTCTAATGGTAGTTTTTTGTTTTTGTTTTTGTTTTTTTTTTGAGGAATCTCCACGTTGATCTCCACAGGGGTTGTACGAGTCTACACTCCCACCAACAGTGGGGAAGGGTTTCTTTCTCCTCACAGCCTTGCCAACATTTGTTGTTGGTTAATTTCAAGATAGCAGCCATTTTTTGTGGAGTTAGGTGAAATCTCAGTGTCGTTTTCATCTGCATCTCTCGAATAACCAGTGATGTTGAGCATTTCTTCACGTACTTCCTGGCTGCTTTTACTTCTTCCTCTGAAAAGTATCTGTTCATTTTAGATGCCCATTTCTGAATTGGGTCTTTAAATGGGTGTGGGCTGATTTTTAAAAGCTCTTTAGATATCCTGGATAATAGCCCTTTGTCTGAGAAACAGCTGGTAAAGATCCTTTCCCATATTGTTGGTTGCCTTTTCTCTCTGTTGGTGGTTTCCTTTGCTGTGCTGAAGTTTTTAATAGGATGAAATCCCATTTGTTGATTCCTTTTACTAGTTCTGATGCTATAGAGGTTTTGTTCATAAAGTGTTTCACTAAGCCAATGTCTGCAAGAGTTCTGCGTAACTTGTTTGGCAGAAGGTTTAGTATTAGGAGCTGCAGACAATTTACTCGGATTTAGAATTTAATTACTTGGATTTACAGATGTCTGCCCTGCCTTCCTTGATCAACTACTGGTATTATTGTGGACATCTGCCCCACTCTGCTGGATTTTAAACTACAGGGATTACTGCACTTGGATTATTGACCTTAAAACTTACTGGGATTTAAGGATGTCTGCCCTGCCCTATGTAATCTTCAACCACAGGGATTATTGTGGGATCTCCTTGTTATATGCATACTAGGATTATAGGTGTGAAGACTTGGTACCAAATACAGGTGCGGTGGCTATTCTGTTCCCCCTTCTGCTGCTGCAGTATTTGGCCTTTAGTGGCCACTGCTCAGAGTAGCAAGAGTCATGCCCAGGCTCAGCCTTTTTCTCAAGGTTCTGATTTTGTTGTTTGTTGGTTGTTAATCCTTTTACTGTGGGACTTACAGGGGACTGGCGTTTGCCACGAGGATTCTGGCTGCGTCCTCTTCCCATGACTTTCACAGTTTAGTGTTCCTGTTTTAATATTTAGGTCTCTGTTTTAATATTTAGGTCTTTTAATATTTATTTTAGTGCATAGTGAAAGACTTGGGTCTAGCTTTAGTCTTTGGCAGGTTAGAGCCCACGTTTTCCAGCACCATTTGTTAAAGAGGTTGTCTTTTCTCCACTGAGGATATTTAGCTCCTTTGTCAAAGAAGAGGTGGCTTAGTGTATCTGGAGTTGTTTCTGGATCTTCTAATGTATTCCACTGATCCTCAGGTCTGTTACTTTGCCAGTACCATGTGATCTTTATCACAGTCTATCAGTTTGTAGATTAGTTTCAAGTTGGGGATTGTGATGCTCCCTGCTATGTCCTTGTTATCTAGAATAGCTTTTGCTTTTCTAGGTCTCTTGTGGTTGCAGAAGGGTCAATAAATCTTTTAAGGGCAGGTTGTGTAGTATTACCTCACCTGCCTGGAAAGTGTGGGGTCCTCAGTTTCATCCCCAGTACTGGAAAAGAAAGTATCTTTTAAATAGCTACATAACATTCCTTCCATGGCTATGTCATAATTCAATTATGTCTCCTATCAACTTGTCATCTAGATATTTTCTCTTCTTTCTTTTTTCTCAAATATTGCAAAGAATAGATTTATGCAGATATTCTGTATTACTTTTGACTCATTAAGTTAAGCTTTGGAAGTATATTCATCCATTTAATTAATCTTTTCAGAACATGTTTTTGTATATAGCTGGGGCTTTCAATCCTTTCTCATATGGTCAGTCAATAAGTCCAATACCATTTATTGGAAAGTGCTTGTTTGCCTCATTTATTTAAACTTGCTGTTATCAAACATTCATTTCCCACACGAGTGGTTCTTTTCTATTCCCTTGCCAATGTTGTGCTGTCACTATTCCATAATAAATTCCCAGGTGGGGGTTTTAGACATAAAACCTAGAACTTCTGATTTCTGTAGCCATCAGTAAGGGTTAGGCCTCAGGTGATTTGCTCATAGTTTCTGTCAGCAACATTGTTGTGCAGGATCAGAGCCCTCTGTGAGCCAGCCCTGCTTTGCAGTGTAGGAAGTGCTCTCTTAATATTTTGTTTCAAGAAGTGTCACTCAGTACAGTTAGCTAATTATAAAGTGATAATCTAAGATTTCAACAGCATAAAGATAGCAGATCTTTTATTGCTCTGATTTTAGACATGAAAGGATATAGTAAATAATTACCTATTTCCCAGCTTGAATTGTCAGCTAATTGAGAAGATAAAAGATTAAGAACGATGACAGACACAACTCCCTTTATTTCTGATAAAGCCGATACTGGTACAGGTGGCTATATCTGTAGGCAGATCGGTTTATGAATAGTGTACCTGAAAACTAGGTGGCCAGACTTATATTTCAGTAGCTGTGCTGAATCCTTGCAGGTCATTGCCATGGGCACTCATTTCCGTTACAGAAGCAAAGAGCCAAAGAAGACACTTACTTACTGCAGGAAGGCCGAATTCTAAGAGAATGGGGGTTAGGCTTGGCAATCCTAGTTTCTTCTTTCAAGTTTACTCCACCATGGAAGGGAAGGAGGTATAACAGGAGGTAAGGCATGTTAACACTAATGAGTTCCCTTCATGTGGAAGGAAATAGCCAAGAGGGTAGTACATGTTCTCCCTAAGCCTTTGTAGTCACTTTACTCAGCTAGGCTGGTGGAACTTGGTCACATGGATATGGCTATGGCAGACCAAGGTTACAGATAAGTGCACTATAGGGCCATTGTTGAATTTCTTTCTTGGCCCTTTCTTATCCTTTATGCTCATCCCCTTCTTTGAATGAGTCCTATTCTTTCCCACTTCCTGACCTCCACACATGCCAGAATATCCTTCCTGTTCACCAACACCGCCATCTTGCTTTTTCTGACTTACTTCCATCCCTCCTTTCATCTCACTTCTTCTGGGAAGCTTTGTCTCAGCACAGGTGTGAGCTACGTACCTTCTTGTTCTCATAGCACTGTTACTAACCAAGCAGGATGCTTAGTCCTTGCTTTACTTTCTGCTTACTATTTGTCTTTTCCATGAAAATACAAGCTGCATGAAGAAAATTACGGTATCTGTTTGCTCCACTTTTTTGTTTTTGATCCCAGCATGGTACATAGGACACTGTAGGACTTTGGTCTGCTTAGTGAATACATAAACAGATATTTCCAGAGAACTTTTTAACTTACTCTTCTAAAATTATTGACATAGGTTTTACAACTTTCAATTGATAATTTTATTATTTCCCACAAATATAAATGCATAGGACAATTATTTTTAGAAAACAATCCCCGTTTTTGACTTATAAAGTAAGTTTGAATTTTCACTTTAGAAAGACTACTCAGGTCTACCTTTGACACTTTAGGATAAAATAAAAACATAGATTACAAGAGCAAGCTGGCCTCAACACATTTGATGAGTTCTCATATGAAGAAGAAAGTGATTGTGTTTGTGTGAAACGGCAGTATTGATGTATATTTTGAGAACTTTATAAATTTTTTTTATTATCTCTTGGACATAATTTTTGTCTTCTTTAAATGTTCTAGGATTTTCATGATTTTGGAGAATTGTGATTTAGGAAGTTAGTAAAAGTTGTTAATTAGGAAGGTAAAAAGCACACTTAATCCTTTTAAAACACCTATTTAAACTGTTATATTTGGCTAAACATATTTGAGTGTAAATTAAATCTCTCTATGTAACAATAGATATTGGGATTTTAATCACAGATTGAATTTTCTGGTTCACTCATTTAATAATGGTTCACAACATTTTGAAGTGAAATTTTCAAGATTTAAAAAGGATAAACACGAGCGCTGGGGATTTAGCTCAGTGGTTCCAGAGCCTGCCTTGCAACTGCAAGGACCTGGGTTGGATCCCCAGTAACCACATACAACAATGCTGGGTGTGGAGACTCACACGCCCAGCAGCAATCAGTACCACATACCACAGTGCCGGACGTGGTGGCTCACACCTGTAATCCCAGCACTCGGGAGGCAGAGGCAGGAGGATTGCAATGAGTTCGAGGCTGAGCTCAGAGTCAGCCTGAACTACAAAAAGTGAGACCCTGTCTAAAAAAAAAAAAAAAAGATAAATACGAAAGTGTAATCTCCAGAACTTTGAGACTCAGGCGGAAATATCAAGTCCATCCCAGGCAATTTAGTGACTTAGGCAGGATCCTGCCCTCCTCCCCAAAGTCTGGAGCTGGAACTCACTGTCTGAGTTCATACCAAGTACTGAGAGAGGAGATAAATTAAACTTTAAAGAAAACATTAGGACAGTTAAAGTACAGAAAATTCATCCTGTACGGTAAGTGTTAGAAGCTGTCACCCTTGAGCCTGTGAACAGCCACACATGGTATTTAGATAAACATCATTTTGCACATGCCTTTCAGAAGTGCTTGTGCTAACCAGTAATTCTAGGAGTTACAGATAAATGTTGCAATTGTGCACAAGTTGAGCAAAACAGGTTGTCAAATCTAAATAGATTAGACAAAGAGAGCCTTGTATAACATTTTAAGCTATAAATGTTAAATTTGCTATTTCAAGTAACAATGTTATCATTACCCTGAGGTAATGGAGCATTCTAAGTACAGTATTTGGCTTCTCTTTAGTCTGTGTCTTCTAAGCTAATTACAGAAGTTTAAGTGTTGAAAATTTTAAGACTTGCTTGATTTTCCTTCTAGTAAGACAATAAAAGTAAGAAACTTCCAATTTTCCTTGGCAGTTTTTTTTTCTACTCATACAAAATGCCTACTATGCCTGAGTGCTAATTTTTAAATTCATTTATCTAGATTGCAGTGTCAAACAGGACCTTCTGTGGAGACAGAATTGTTCTGTATTCTGCACTCTCTATTATGGTAGTCATTAGCCATATGGGGCTATTGAGCACTCAAAATGTGGCTGGTGCAATTGAGGAGCAGAATTTAAATATTTGTGAATTTAAACTAATTTAAGTGTAAGCAGCTGCATGTGACTAGTGGCTACTGGGTTGGACAGCACAAAATTTCCTTCTACTTTTAGATTTGCTTTGGACATAAATTTGGAAAAATTGAGTCTAATTTATATGATTTCATTTTTTCATTCATAATAGTTTATGCTTGCAGTACATGACTTTTACATCCTTTGTGTAGAATTGGTACATGCACATAACACATCTTCATCCCTTCTTTCACCTTTCTCTCCTCTCCCTTTAAATTCATTTGACATATTTCATAAACATTCATCAAGTACCTAGTGAATTAAAAATACTTCTTTCAGATTTCCTGAATCAGCTTGTAGGGGAAGGTAGAGACTCATTCAGTGTGTCATCTCACCCACCTGCGTGAACAAGGTCTGGTTACAGGGACTATGCTGTTTCAACTGCAGGGACCACTGTGAGGGGCACTTGTGTCTACCAGGCTGAAGGGATGATGAGGACTCCTCTGCCTGTCGTTCTGGTGCGCTAGGCCTGCATCCTCCTGGAGCAAGAGACAGTTCTCCAAAATGTTCTCAGAGACAGACTGCATGGACTAGTAGTATGACCCCGACACTGAGGTTCATGGCCTCACCTTGCTCTATTGTTGTAGTTACTCCCGACGTTTCCCTCAACACTTTTTGTTGTTGTTTTTTGAGACAAGGTCTCGCTTTGTGGTTCAGGCTGGCCCTGAGCTCAGCCTCCAACTCACATCACAGCAATCCTCCTGCCTCTGCCTCCCAAGTGCTGGGATGACAGGCGTGAGCCACCACGCCCAGCACTGTGGTATGTGGTACTGGTTGCTGCTGGGCGTGAGTCTCCACACCCAGTATTGTATGTGGTTACCGGGGAATTGAACCCAGGCCCTTGCACTTGCAAGGAAGGCGCTGGAACCACTGAGCTAAATCCCCAGCTCTCCCTCAACACATTTTCAGTGGAAAAAAATCAATGGACTCTTCACAGCTACCTGATGTTTTACCTGGTCACCCATTGAAAAGTCCTCTTTTTTTTTTTTTTCATATTTCAGCTACTATGAATAGTACTGCCATGAACGTGGATATCTAGTCAAGATTTTTGTTTACTTTGACTGTATATCCAGAAATGGGATTGCTGGATCACGTTGCAGTTTTAGTTTTTAAATTATTGAGAAAGATTTATAGTTTTCCCACAATAGCTATGGTGGTTTACCACCAAAAATAAGTAAGGGTTCCCTTTTGTCTACATCCTCACTGACACTTGTTGTGTTTTGATTTTTTGAACTCCCAACAGGTGTGAAGTGATGCTACATTATGGTTTTAATTCCCATTTCTCTCTCTAGGCATTTTTCCTCTCTGTGTTGGATATTGGTACATCTTTACATAATGTTTATTCAAGGCCTTGGCCCATTTTTCTAATAGGTAAATGACTTGAAATAGGAGAAAATATTTTTCATACCATGATAAGAAGTGAATATCCAAAATACAGAAGGGATTTATAAATTCAGTAGCAAATAACCTAAATAATCTGATTTTAAATGAGCAAAGAATCTACTTTTTCTTTTTAATTTTTTTTCAAGGTATCATACCTTCTGGAAGGGGGCAGCATGGCTCATGAAGACTTCTGTGGACACTATGGTAAAATGAACCCAGGAGATCTGCAGGTATGGTCAAGGACAAGTAATTGTGGCTGGGTTAGTAATCTCTGAGTGTCGCTTGATCCTGCCCATTTCCAGCATGGCCACCCTTCCTGTCTCTATCATATCTCTGATCTCTGCCTTCCTACACAACTTTTCACTCCTGCACAGGTTTTTCGTATTCCCCTCTCATGCTTTCCTGACTCCTCAGTCATTTTCTAGCTTCTATCTAACCTTTTTCTTAACATTTCTCAAGAGTATTCAAGAGTGACTGCCTCTACTTCCTTTTCTCCCATTTTCTTCCTCCACGCAATGAAATTAGTGTCGGTCTCCCAGCAAAGTTCTTCTATAACTTTGAAGCTATTCAGGCAACAGTCACTTGTGATTTGCTAATTCCCTCATTCAGCAACTCTTTCAGTCCACATCTTTCTAGACCTTGCTCCTGCATTTGAGACAACTCACTATTTGTCTTGAAACTCATCTGCAGGGTTATGTGTTGTCATTTAGGACGGTGACCCAAACTCCTGCAGCATATTGTCTTGTCTGAAATGTGTTATAATTAATGATAGTTAAAATCCCCAGGAAATGCCTGGACCATCTTAGTCGGTTTTGTCAATCTGAACTCTGTATCACATATTTTCTGGAATCATTTATGTATTTTGGGGGATGATAAATGCAAATATTTGAATCATGTTTCAATGATTATGAAATTTAAAGATAGAAAAGCAAAAGGACAAGCAGTCATGGCAAAAAGCCGACAGTCACTTCTCGCTGGAGCAGAGCATAACATGAGTCTCGCTGGAAAAGTAGCTGTGATGAGTTAGTGTGTCTTGATCCCAGAAGCGGTGACTTTTGCCATCCACACCATCAGGCTGAACCTGCAGTTGTACATTTGAGGTGCTGGCCAACATTTCTACCACCCCTATACCCACATATTTGGTTCTATCATGACTGAATAGTTTCAGTTTATTCAGCATTTTTATATATATGATTTGTTTGAGATAATTATTTTTATCTCAGTTTTTAAATGAGGCAATAGGGATTTAAAGATATTAAAAAATAAAAAGATGCCCACAGGCTCAGAGCATGTGAATTTTAAGGACTGAAAGAGAACCTTGTTCTCACTCCCCTGCCAACCCAGTAGGTTGGTCATTATTTTTAAAAAGACTTTGCCAAAATAAAATCAATCTATCTATCTATCTATCTATCTATCTATCTATCTATATTAACCAAGATACTGAAAATACAGAAAAATTCTACGGCTGTACCATCCTGAATGTGCCCAATCTCATCGTCTGAAAATATATAGAGAGAACTGTTAATGGAACAGGAAAGTGGATATAAATGGGAGAATGTCTTTGAGGAATGCCAATAGCTATAGTCAGATAGAAAAAATTCAGATCTCTATATTAGAATGTTTAGTCAGCCTTACCAAAGGGAAGATACAGAGAAATCTATTTAATGAAAGAAGAAACGTTTTCACCTTCTTGAACAAATAATGCTCATTCTTGTCTCAGACTCTTTTTCATGTGCAGTTGCTTTTTTTATGTATAAAAAACCTCTTGCTCTTCCACTAGTCAGATCTTACTTTGTCTAGATCACTTCCTGATGTTTGTACCTCCCCAGGTCAGCTGAATTGAAGTAGGTAGGCCATTTCATGTGCTTTTTTTTTTTTTTTTTTTTTTTTAATTATCTTTATTGGTACATTAAATATACACATCATGATTGCACTCCATAATGGGGATTTGTACCAGTATAAGACACAACTTAATTCTCATTTTTTCCCATAGCCCCACCCACCCTACCACCCCCCCATATATATAAAATTTGTCATGTGCTTTTGTAGAGCCCTATCATTCTTC
>PVIR01026944.1:0-23372 GCA_004026965.1 Petromus typicus
GACGCAAGACCTCCCAAAGCCAGTAGCCATTTGGCTGGCAACTTCTCTAGTGCTTTGGGATTTGTATTAAAGAGCTATCATCACAAAATTTTATTCCTTTAATAAGGATATTTCCCCCTGAATCCATCTTAACTGGACCTAGACACTGGTTTCTTTGGGTAAATGTATAAGCTAATATAATGCCTCCTTCTTTAGTATACAACAAAAACTTTAAATTTAACCATTCTTTAAGATTTCCCCCTGAAACTTGGCCAGATTATACAATAGAATTCTGCTTTTCCCAGTACCACAAAAATACAAAAACAAGCAAACAAACAAAAACTAGAGTTCTGCTTCATTTTATATTGTCATCTTTTATCATGAAACTTTTTATCTAGAATGTGTATCCTACCTTGGACTGACCAGAAATGGTTATGAAGGACAAGCCTTATGCTACCCTCTACTCTTGCTGTTCCTCTAGGACTTCTGGTTGACACAAAGAGTGAATGCCACTAGGGAAGAGAATAGAGATGTAGCGCTCATGGTTTGAAGGAGGAGCTCACTGAGATATGTTGAACCATCTCTCCTCGGGGGCCCAGAAAAGCAGCTACATTCTCCCTAATCCACAGACCTACTTACAGTGACAAGAGCAATGCACCATGCATTGCTTCCCAAGAAAGGGGCTGCACAGTGATACTGCTCAACTCCACACATAAACATACAGGCTACAGAGCATTATCCTGAACATACACACATGATGGATCAAACACTGAATAAAATTCAGCATTTTTAAAATAGAAACTTTGATCATTGTGCCTTGTGTTTTGTGAATTCATGTAATTAAGAGTACTGTGCCTCGTTCAGAACTGTAACTACTACCAAAGCTAGAAATTTTGACTTCCTGGCAGGGATTACAAGGCTAAAAGAACTCTAAAAAAGGTTAGAATGAATAACTTCATTGGCCTAATGCTTGCAATTGACAGTTTAAATAATTAGCTTGTCTTACGTGTCTTATAAACTATAGTACATAGTATAATGCCTGGCAAAGAGATTGTTTGGGTCAAGTGACATGTGTATATCTGACCTAATTAGTCTGCATTAATGAGGAAAACCAACCAGTATGTGATCTGACATAAACAAATTAATAAATGTATCTGTAAACACTAGATTAATAAAGCACTCTCTAGAGAACAAGTGTTTACTTTTTTTTTTTGAGACAAGGTCTAGCTTTTGTAATTTAGGCTGGCCCTGAGCTCAGCCTTGAACTCACACAATCCTCTTGCCTCTGCCTCCCAAGTGCTGGGATTACAGGCGTGAGAAACCAAGCCCAGCACTGTGATGTGTGGTACTGACTGCTGCTGGGCGTGAGTCTCCAAGCCTGGCACTGTGGTTTATGGTTACTGGGGATCGAACCCAGGCCTTTGCACTTGCAAGACAGGTGCCAGAACCACTGAGCTAAATCCCCGGCCCACAAGTGTATTATTAATCTTTTGAGGAACTGGAGATTGAACCCAAGGCCTTCACCCTGAGCTACACCCTAGTGTCCTACTTCCTACCTTTTTTGAGACAGAGTCTCACAAAGTCACTAATTTGTCTAGGCAGGTCTTGAACTTGGGTCCTCTGCTTCAGCCTCCCAAATGCTGGGATTTTAAGAGTATGCCATGAGGTGAACTTGTAGTATTAGCATTTTTTTTGAGACACATATACAGGTTGCACAAAATGAAATTAATTTATACTTTCCTTGAACTGTAAGAGGTCGTCATCTCACTCAGAAAATTTTGAGACTGAATGTCTTAGGAAGAATAAATATGCACTTAATTTATTTTGTAATAGGCTATGAAAGCATTTCACACCAAGAACTAATGCTTTCTATCTTAACTGGCATGAAGATGGCTTTTTGAACCTACTGGCCACAGCACACTTAATTACTCAAGCCCACACATTTCAGGGCTAGTCCTGTTGGACCAAGCCGAATGCCAAATCTTGTTCCAAAACCTGGAGGGTGTCAACATGATTACCCATCAGCCACTCTTATCCTCCATTCCTAAAAAGGTTTTCAAAGGAGTTTCCAAGGCTGCTGTAATTCACAGAATGGATGGAGAAAATGTAATTATGCTACTTTAAAACAAAATCAAATAGCCAAAGTATATATCTTGGGAGAAAAATATCTTCATATTACTCCTTTGAAGCCATCAGTGGGCAAAAGACATATTTTTCAGTAGATAAATGGACTAATGTTCCTAATTGCCAAATAGTAAGTTACATTTGCTATGGCCATCCTGTTTCATAACAAGAAGCAATCCATTTTCTAAGATAGTCATTTTGAAAAATAGTAGGGAAAAAAAGATTTTATTCCATAATATGCTTTAGTTTTCCCTAATATCAGGTGTAAAGAGAAGGAGAGCACACAAGCATTAGTGCAAACAGGTACAAATGGCAGCACCTCCCTCTGTAGTCACCGTTACCATTACCAAGTGTAATTGAATGTATTAGCAGGTCTCTGTAGGAATGTGATATGCTAACATGCTCTAATTTCCATTAGTTTCTCAAAACTGTCATATGAGGAATTTGAAATATGTGCACAAGAGAAATTAATAATGGCTGGTACTGAGCAAAAGTATTAAATTGCTTTAAAATAGAAAAAAGGCGTAACTTGCTTATGGAATGGAAGGTGTTTAAATCACACAAGGACCACATGCTTATGACAGCACAGCATCCTTTTCATTCTCTGAAACACCTGCTAGGCAAGGAAGTGAGGCCAAGCCACAAGGTTCATGTCCCCATCAAGGGGGAGACATCTTAGCTCACAGGAGTAGAGTTAGTCAGCTCAAATGTCCACAAAGTGGAGAGTTGCTTATTCTTTTTCAAGATGAAAAGGCATACAAGACTTAGCTGAAGTTTCCAGCAAGGTTGTCTTTTAAAAGAGAAGATTCTTATGGAAAACACCAGCCCTGCCATGGTGCAAAAGATCTGCGCAGATCTGAGGAGTATCCTGATAGTAACCAGTGTTGAGTCTTTCATCCCTGGCAGTGAATAAGCACACTAAAGTTGAAGTCTGTTTCATTCCATCCTTAAAATAACCCCAAATGAGATAAGCTACTGTCATGGACACTTTACAAATAGAAAAGCAGAGATGTAAGGAAATAAAGGACTTGCCCACAAGCTTTCTAGGAATCTGGAACAAAACTAAGTTTATTTTATGAAACATAAGTTTATTTTATGAACATTTATAGTTTGGTGTGTTCATCAAGCTGAAGAAGATGAGCCTGAGGCTGTACTCACCCAGTCTGTGCTTCCTTTGTTATGGTTTTGATTTCTTTACAGTGGGAGGGTCGCAGTACAGAGGCCATATTACTGGGCTGGTCCCCAAGAATGGTAGCTGTCTAGGAATTGGACTGTCCTTTATGGACAGTCCATGGATTCTGTTCTGTTCCATATGGACTCCATGGATTTCTAGACTCCACATCTCAACTGCTGGGATTGCTGCCCTATCTGTGGAGATGTCACTTGACATTTCATTATTTCCACATGGCCAGATGAATATTGTCCAAAGGCCAGAATATTATGAATGAATCTAAGACATTCCTTTCTTCATCCAAGATAAGTTCTTTTAAAAAAGTTTTTCCCAAAGTTGTTGTTTGGTATGAACTAAAAGAATGTAAAACTTATCTATAACCGTAATGTAATATGAGATAGCAACAAGTGATCCTTGGAACTTGTGATCTTCAATCTTGATGTGTCAACTTCACTGGATTAAGAAACACTTAGATTGGTACAGCATGCTCCTGAGTGTGGTATGTGAGTCCTGGAAAAATGGCCTTGAGTACT
Organism: Petromus typicus; assembly: GCA_004026965.1. Lineage (NCBI taxonomy): Eukaryota > Metazoa > Chordata > Mammalia > Rodentia > Petromuridae > Petromus > Petromus typicus. Next base: position 3,808 of record PVIR01026944.1, read on the forward strand.
ATTATGGGTACTCATTCACTCCTCTCTAGTACTCTTCCCTTGCCCTGCTTCTTGGCCACCATGAATTAAGCTGCTTTGTCCACACCCTTCCACCATGATGTTTCTGCCTTGGAGGCAGCAGATGATGGACTGGCACACTGAGTAAGGTAAGCTTTCTTCTTTTAAATTATGGATGCTCAGAAGTTTGACTTGTACAGAAAAATTAGTACCAGAAAAGGGAGAAGATTATTAGGATGATACAGTTTTGAAGCCTTTGGAACAGGTTTATGGAGGAGATAGGGAAGGTTTGGAGATGTAGCTAGAGAACCTTAAAATGCTATAAGCAGAATTTGATGGGTGACTCTGGTCAGAGCTCAGAAGGTCAAGATGCTGAAAAAAAACCCACAGGTAGGCCCAAGAGGTTTTATTTGGAAACAAAGACTCCACTGCAATTAGACTTTTAGGCATATGTTACACTCTGGCAGAAAATTTGTCTATGTTTTGCTCATGTTGTGAGATTCTGCAGGAGATATAATAGAATACTCAATCTGGTGGATGAAATTTCAGACAGTCCAACATTCAGGTTTATAGAGAATCATGGGCAAAAGGCAGAGCAGAAAAATTTGAAGAGTTTAAATTTTGGCCTAGAAGCAACCATATATAAAGCTGGAGCCAAAGGAACTATGGCTTCAAAAGAGTTTACTAGCATTAGAAATGAAGAAAGTACAGTACTTTGTAAACAGGCAAGTAAAAGAGACCTTGAGAATGAGAGATCATCAAAACTCCACTTATGACAGGGTCAAAAATGAAATAGTGTTAACTTTTCATTTGAGAAGTGAGTTCCTAGGACTTCTGCTTGAGAAGAGCCTCCTAGAAAATTAGTTCTCTGAATGTATTTCTCCATACTCAGCCATTGAGGCTCTCAGAGGCAGCTGTGGTCATAATCCAAGGGGACCTGGATATTGCTTCAACCAACAGCGGACTGTAGCATCATTCATTTGGTGCTAATTTTACTGGCATGCAAAATACAGAGTTGAAGAATGTCTTACTTTTCTTTCACTGCTGATACAAAATAGCCAACACTCACAGTTAAAAGGAAGAAGGTTTATTTAGCTCACAGTGTTTAGAAGTTTCAGTCCATAATTTGCTGGCTCCAAGACAGGGTGACACATGGCAGAGGGGCAACATTTCATGGCAGCAGAACATAGAATAGGCAACAAGAGACCACAGAAGTCTCTTATTGCCTCTTTAATTTTATTCAGACTACTTAGTGGGGTTAGCCCTCACACCTATCATCCCAGTGCTCTTGAGCACAGTCATATACTCTACATTCAGCCACCTCAGAGAAAGCCTCACCTACCACTGCATGAGGCTTGGGTGGGCCATCTAGACACATGCCATAACAGGGAGTTAGGGAAGCTTTTACTCAGATTTCCAAGGAAGGCTTGTGTCACTTAATCACTTTCCTTATTGCTAGGCAAATCACCAACACCTAGAAATTAAAAGAGAAATTTACTAAAGAGAAGTTTATTTTGGCTCACATTTAGTCCACGATCAGTTGCCTGTAAGACAGAACCATGTGGCAGAGGGGAGGGCAGAATAAAAATCCCTCACCTCACAGCAACAAGGAAGGAGAGAGGAAAGGGAAGAACTGAGGAAGGAGATGTGCCTTTCAGGTCTATTTACGCGGACCTACCTCTTCCAACCAGACCTAATGCTTGAAGCCAGGCATCTGCATTATTCACTCATGTTCCACAAATGCCATCCATGAGTGCATGAGGCTTTGGAGGGACATACAGATATAAATAATAATAGCCCAGAAGTCCAAAGAAGGAGCTCTTGAGATAGCAGTGAGTGGATGCTGTGGGAATGAAGTCAAGCATACAGTGGCACCCAGGAAGTCAGGGATATAGAAATATGAATTGTCTGCCATGGAAAGCTGTGGATCTGCAGGCTGGAAGGAGATACAATGTATGAGAGAGGTCATATGGGCTATAATTAACAAAGTCATATGGGTGAACCCATGTCCTTTGCAATTCACATTTTGGCACAATGTCCCACAGATGTTGCACATTGACATATAAGATTTAATATTTGCCCTGATGGTTTTTGGTTTTGCTTGCCAATTCTTTTCTCTTCCCTGTTCCCTCCTTTTGGAATGAAATATTATGCCATTGTACTTTGGGATTATGCAACTTTTTTTTTTTAATAGAGCTTTACAGCTAAGAGTTTGTCTTGAATATCAGAAGAGACTTGGGTTAGGACTTTTGAAAAGTGTTGGAACTGTTGCAATTTTGAGAAAGGATTGTTGTGTTTTCCATTATACAAAAGATAATTGTATTATGTTGGGCAGAATTATTTGGAGATTATGTATCGTTTAAGGAGATGTATTTGCTTGTGAAGTTGGTGAGTGGATTGTCACCATTAATTCTTATATGTTGACTTCATTAGATTAAGAAACGCCTACCAGGCCAGGGATTTAGCTCAATGTACCAGTGCCTCTTCTGAAAGCACAAGGACCCGGGTTCGATTCCTGTAACCACATACAACAATACAGGGCATGGAGACTCACGCCCACCAGCAGTCAGTACCACATACCACAGTGTGGTGGCTCACATCTGTAATCCCAGCAGTTGGGAGGCAGAGGCAGGAGGACTGCTGTGAGTTTGAAGTTGAGCTCAGGGCCAGCCTGAACTACAAAAGTGAGACCCTGTCTCAAAAAAAAAAGAAAAAAGAAATGCTTACCAGATTAGTGGGATATGCTTCTGGGTATATCTTAGAGGGTCATAGTGGGATGCTTTTGCATAGTATACATAGTCCCCTGCCCATTGCTCTCTGGTGATCCTCCCCTGCTCTGCTTCTTGGCCATTATGAACCAAGCAGCTTTTTTCTACCATAATGCTCTTGCCTTGGAGGCAGAAAACCATGGACTGAAACCATAAGTAACTTGAGCCTTCTTCTTTATGCCGTTAATAGTGGGTCTTGTTTCTCAGTCATGGCAAAACTGACTGATATATGACCCTAGAGCTGTTCACTGTGAGTGTTTTAACCATGTTGTGAACAGCAATGCCTGACATTCAGCAGTGGTCCTCCACAGGCCTGCTCTTTAGAAAGAGGAAGGTCTGGACTAAGCTGACGGATGAACCAGGAAGGATCTGCAGTTGTCGGGGGTCAGGGGGTAAAGGTGGTGATAACATGTGAGTTGAAGAGAAATAAGAAGTGAATGGTGATGAACAAAGGTCCCTTAGTTATCAAAATGTTATAAAATTGGTCATTTTGATAGTTATATAACTCCAAAAATATGCAAAACACTACTGAGCTATACTCTTGAATGGGTGCACTGTATCTCATATAAAGCCTATCTCAATAGAGGAAAAAAAAAGGAATAGCTTTTGAAGGAAACAGAAAGAAAAGCAAAGGAGAAAGAAAGAAAAATTGAGAAAGAAGGAAGGAAAAGGATCAGCATCACAACTCACTGGATGGCTATAAAAAAAACTCTACACAAATTACTAGATTAGGTTTAATACTTTGCATGGAAACTCTTGCCTGCTGGTCTCCAGAGGAAATCAGCTCTGTGCTAATGTCTACAGTGGGAAAATGGCAGCTGTCAGCCTGGGGGATGTCAGCTTCCTCCCTCAGGCTACATCCAAGAATCGCTTAGTCTACTGGCTGGGTGGAGCAGAAGATGCTGCAGTCACTCCCAATCCATTCAGCAGCCACCAAGCTAACAGTGTCAATGGCTGTTTCCCCCCTGGTGTCAGAAGGAATAAGAAACCACAGCCTGAAGCAGCCCTTGGGTCAGGAAACCTCACAAAGAGAAGTCACAGCCCGAGGCACCAGCTGACATAAATTTGTCATGTTTTCAATGCATGTGGCTGATAAATCTGGTCAAAATTTTTCTCCAATAACTACTATAGGTTAAAAAAAAAAAGAATCAGCATTTGGCTTCTAAAAGGCTCTACTTGGTACCCCTTGGAGCAAACAAATTTCAAGTCTCTGCATAAAGATCTGAATAAAGTTGTCTTTAAAGTATCTAAAGCCTGAGCATAACTTTTACGCACTGCTAATGTACTCTAATAGAAAACGTAGAGTAGAATATTTTTAAAATACTGCCTGTATCTCTGTCATGACATGTAAATTTTATTTTTATTTTTATTATTATTATTATTAATTATTTGAGACAGGGTTTCACTTTGTAGTTCAGGCTGGCCCTAACCTCGCTTTGTAGCCTCATGGAGCCTTGAACTCACAGCAATCCTCCTGACTCTGCCTCCCGAGTGCTGGGATCACAGGCGTGAGCCACCACACCTGACACTGTGCTATGTGGTTCTGATTGCTGGTGGGTGTGAGTCTCCACATCCAGCACTGTACGTGGTTACTGGGGATGGAACCCAGGCCCTTGCACCTGCACTTCCAAGGCACGCACCAGAACCACTCAGCTAAATCTTCGGCCCTTTGTCATGTCATTTAATTTAACCTCATCTAAAGGCTCTATCTGAACACTAACTGCCAAGAGTTTTATTCTTTTCTGTTCTAGAAGGATTGTGGTATGAGTGAAAAGGGAGGGAGGAAGGAAGGATGGATGGAAAGAAGGAAGGAAGGAAGGAAGGGACTGAGGGAGGGACAGAGGCAGGGAAGCAGGAAAGGAGGGAGGGAGGGAGAAGGAGGAAGGAGGGAGCAGGGGAGGTTAAAATGAGAAGTCAAAATGGTGGAGAGGAGGAAAGGAGGAGCTGCATTAACTGTAAGACATTTTCTTGGGAATTTTCCTATATTAAGTTCTGTCCTTAGTATTTGTAAAATTTAAGTCATGAGTGGGACTGATCTAACATGTCATATTATAATTTTAAAGAGAATATTATTTTCTGGCTTATTGTTATTTTTTAAAGAGCTTTAGCCATTTTCTCAAAATTTCTCACTCAGCACTAGGTTGAAAGTGGTCAGATGGCCCCACGGACACATCTCCTGTGCTCGGGATCCTCTGGGCTCTCTGATCCATTCTTTGTACCGAATATTTGAATGATCAAAACATTTTGCTTTAAGAACTCCCAGGGACCATGACTAAAAATACTATACTGACTCTGTGTTGGACTCACAACGTCCACAGCACTAAGCTACCAGCACTCATTTCCTCAGTGCTGAAAAGAGGAGGCTGCACTGAGGGATTCCTGGTGCCTCCCACCGGAACAAAGCCCACGGCCAGGAATCTGAGGGCAGAGTCTGTGGAGAGTAAAAGGAAAGAAAAAACACGGCGCCTGACACTGAGCAAGTGCTTAGCAGTGGGTACTGCCATGCAGGGGGCGATCGCTCAGGTCATTAAAAGAAGTGAGTTCATGGGCTGCCCCACCCTGAACAGCACCCACTAACTACTCCTAATTAGTGTCCCTGTAAAGTAAGCTAAAATGCCAAAGCTTTCTCATATTTGCTGAATTATATCTCCTGTCTCATCTGTATGTGACTGAATCTATATGAGGAAAGGATTTTTCCTCTATTCCCATTTAATTTCATCTTACTAGATGTCCTTGTCATTCAACCTTTCTGAGACCTCTATAGTCCAGTTTTATCTCCCAATATATTAATATTTCCTGCTCAGGAGGTTGATCACCAATGTCTTTATCTACCCAAGAAATTTTAAAAGTAAGAAACATGAGAAATAGAGGATGATGATGTGTGACCTGCCACTGGGGCAGGCGTGCGGGTCGCAGCTACTGTCTCGATGAGCTGTGCTGTGTGTGGTCATTCCATGAGTTAGGACAGGCCCAGCTGTGCTCACACAGGCCCAGCGTTTTACACCTGGTCTCCATGGAGCTCCAAGGTCCAGAGAAGGCAGAGGCCAAGGGAGAGGGCTGAGGGCGGCTCTCCTCTCCCCAGTCCTGCTTCGGCTTGTTTTTTTCTTCTTCTTTTTTTAATTATGGGGGAGAGTCAGCAATCATATTCCATTTCTGGTAATGTTTTGTAGAAACAGTCTTTTTTATTCAACAAATCTTTGAAGACAACTGATTTAGGACAAAGTTCTTTTTCTATGAGTGCATCATGAGGTCCTTTGAGACATCTTTTGAGCTTCAGATCAACTATGCTGACTTTCCCCTGGCTAGCACACCTGTAATCCTATCCACAAAGCAAATCACCTGAGTAAATGTCCACTTGTTTTTGGTGACCTGTTGCTTTTTTTTTTTTTAATTCTGAAAATTTGCTTAAAATCTGTCTCACATTGGACTGGAATGGATATAAAGTTTATCACTTTTGAAAATTGGGGCTACATCTGTTAAATGATTGAATTTTACAAAGTAGCTTTCTTTTTAACTGCAAACAAAAGTAATCAATAATGATCTAGAAAGATGATTTTCAAATTACTCTGCTGGGGTGACTTATGAATTAATTTACATCAAGTTGTTAAGAAGAATCAGAAGCTGTCTTCCACTACTTTTACCCGGGGCTTCCATCTTTACTACATAAAGGCCAGGACTGAATATAGAAAATTTCAATATTAGAAACAAATAAGCAAATAAATGAGCAAATCTGTTGTTCCACAAGGATCACATTTTCATTCATAAAGAAGAGCATGTTTTCACGGACTAAAGATGTGCACTAGGCCTTTCATTCAGGGTTCAGTAAGTACCTTGAGCAAAACTTGGGCACTACGGCAGAGTGGTCCACATTATTGATCCTTTATACGTGGACACATAGAACAATGAGAGCCGGTGGCAGCAAACATCTTAACAAAGGAGCAGTAAAAATCAGTGCACCCTGAACAGTGTCTTTAAAACTCTGACAAAATTTCATTCCTGCCAGTAGCTCTGCCTCCCTTAGAGACAAACTACATCCAGGTCTGAGGCTGGGAATGCTTTTAACTGTCATCCAAATACAAAGAGATTTTCAGTGTAGATTTACTGGATAGCACTAGACTGGGCATCATAAAGAACACAGGAAAAAGGAAGAATAATTATGTAAAGGCAACATTTGAATGCATTGTGTGTGGCTGGCAGACTTCTCCCGCCTCACATTAATATTCACACTGGGCACTGTTTAATGATGCCATTCAGCATGGGGATGTGGAGCAGGAAGAGGGATAGAGGCAATCAAAAAATAATTTATTGCAATAGAAATGGTCTTCCTTTTGAAGCATCATTTTTAAAAAGCAGCTCTTTTTCCCAGAGTTCCTAATTTTACTAAATAGATTCTCTTTCCTGTCAAAACCCTGAGGGTTCTTTATGAAAAACACAAATTGATATGATAAAAAATTCTCACATGAATGTACTGAGGAAGGTGTCACATCATCTCATCCTCCAGAGCGTCAAATCGGATTGAACCTGAGCCAATCCATCAACGGCTCAAGAGCTGCTTCTCTCCATATTTTATTCCAGTCACCAGATAACTTTGAAGAGAAAAAACTTCTTTACCTGTCTTTTGTATTCCAAGTCCATCCATATCAACAGTCAAAACAGAGTTACATCCATGAGTGAGAAGTCTTCATGTTATTTCCAACCTTGTTTTTAATTAAAATTCAAGCCTCCACTCCTTAGTTAGCTATATCCGGAGTAGTTCCAAAGTCATTGCCTTCATCTCATTATAAAGTGACGGGAAGCCATACATAACCGAAAATGCTTACTGCTTTATTAAAGACAAGGAAAGAAGAGGAGGAAGAAGAGGAACAATAATGACTCCACATATTCTTGCCTGCTAATTATGGGGCACACCTTATGGTAAGTGCTTTCCTCATATTATTTTTTAACCCTTGGGAGGTAAGTACTATATTCCTCCCATTTTAGAAATCTGGAAATCAAGGCTGAGGATGTAGCTCAAGTGGTACCACTCTTACACTGGAAACACAAGGGTCTGAGTTCAAGCCCCAGTGCTACAAAAAAAGAGAGGGAGAGAGAGAGAGAAAAGAAATATCAAATTGGAGGCTAAGTAATTTCTCAAGGACATATGGCTTATCTAAAGTGCATAATAATTACAAAGTCTAAATCTGTGTCACAGTATGTACGGGACAGGAAGTATGTACAGAAACTATAGATCAGAAAAGGTCCAGCGATTCTTGGTTGACCTGAAAACATTTCCTAGGGAAAACAGTGAAAGTAACAGGGATATTTGAGACAAGTGTTTTCAACAAGATGGAGATATCTGAGTATGAATAACAGATAAAATCATTATACTGGCTTAAGCAGACATGAGTTTAACTTTCTCACCTAGAGCAAGACATCTTGGCCTAAGTGGTCTCTGGTACTAGTTTAGTAATGTTAGGGCCAACAACATTGCATCCTCTTAGCTATAATGACACAAGAGTAAGAGACTAGTGACAACTCCTGTCATCACTTCATGTTCAAAGAAGGGAGATCAGCATTGCAGGACAAATACACAGAAAAACAAGTTTTCCCCAGACTCCTCCTCCCCCATCCAAAGACTTCCAGTTTGTTCTCATAGGTCAGAATGAAGTCACATGGCTACTCTTAGCAGCAAATCCAGTATCCAGTTGAGCATGTAGAATGGGGTGGTCCGGAAGGGCTTTGACCAAGCCTTCCTCCTAGAATGAAAGCAGAGTTGTGCTAGCAGGGCTGGGACTGCATGTGGCGTTCCTGTGGTCTGCACAGTGCCTTAGGGTCCTGCAACCTTCTCCAAACAACCAGACAGCAAGTATTTCAGGCTTTGCAGACCACGTATGGCCTGAGCATATTATATATTCATCACTGTTTTTATGGTTGTTTGTTGCTTCAGTCTGGTTTGTGAGCTATCTAAAATGAGCTAAGAGTACAGCTACAGTTCACAGCCTGTGGGCTGGGACTGCTGGTACCACTGAAAAAACTCTTATGCAGATGGAATTTATGGACCTCATCATCTGCTATACCTCTACTTTTATTTTCTGAAAGAAATTGAGACTAGGAATTAGAAAAACCAGATTGCTAGCCAGTTCTCACAACAAACAGCAGTCTCCACAGTTCATATAACAACTTCATTTCCTCCAGTCTCAGACTTTCTTTTGCAGTGTAAGAAAGGTAACAGATGCATCCTTGTCCCTTCTAGTGCTGGTGACTGTAGCACCATGAAAACAAAAACTCTGAGCTGAGGCACCTGTCAAGGCAATGTGAAGCCCAAACCACGGAAACATGGTGTTTCCTTTAACCACAGATGACCCTCTGGCATAAGCCAGGCCCTGCACAGATCTGGCCTGGAAAAGAAGGTGCCCACTTCTCTGGCTCACTCCAACTTCATGGCTGGGATTGGTGCCAGTTAAAGGGAAATGGATCTAAAGGACAGTTTTAATTTTTTTAATTTAAAAAGTTAAGCTTTTGTTTCATTCTCTAATCTACCCCTTCTTTATTTAAAATAAAAGATTTTTCTAACTACTTTACATTAAGCAACACTGATGCTACAGTCAAAAGCCTGCAGGCACTTCCCCTCCCACTGGGGCCTGAGAGGGAAGGGAGAGGGGAAGGGGGAGGGGAGCCAGAGGGGAGGGCGGGTGGAGGGAGGACCTTCCACTAGGCCCGAAGGCTTCTGGGGATCCTGCTCCACTTTTAAGTTCATCACGAACCTAATGGGATTTTCAGCTATTTTTCCTCTTTTGATTTCAGAGGTTCAAAAAATTAGAGTGCAAAATAAACATTCCTAGGAAATAAATTCAGTGAAAAAAACCAGATATATAAGCTCTTGGTTAAATTTCAGTCTAATTAAAACATCCTAAATGGGTTTCTGTCGTTTACCAATTCTTTACTTGTCTAGTGGGTTCAGTCTCACTTAATTTTCATAGCCCTCTGAGATCTGAAGTTTTTAGATAATGTAGTAGCAAAAGCTTATTTTTTCATAAATTTACTTAGCTTTTTATTGAAGGATTGTTGCTAGTATCTGCTGAACTACATTATTTCTTTCTTCCTTCAAAGAATCTGTTCTAAAAAAAAGTCACAAAAGTCATATGGACGATATCAGACCATTCCATCTAGTTCTGCCCGTAGCTGTCCCAGCCAGGGTGGAGGGTCATAAGTCCCCTATTATTTATGGTACTCATATAATATTTATGTCAGCTCAAAACACACCATATATATGAGTAACATGTTTATGTTAAAGTCCGTTGATATTTGAATAATGATTTTAACATCAAAGTTATTTGTCTTATATGACTAGTTACTCATTAAGACTCTTCTAGTGTGGGGAGAACTGTTGGAAGAGAACAGGGAAATAAATAACCAGAGCAGTAAACATTTTCTGGTGTATCTCTGAATCTCTGAGGGACCCTTCTTGATCTCTCCTTGGCATTCATTTTCAAAACAGCTACATTTGTGGAAATTGTCATCTTAATGTCTTGCATAGCTCAGGAAACCAGGCCACATTGCTCATTGAAGGATGTGGGAATAGGTCCAAGTGGTTTGATTCTGGATGGGTCTCTGGGGCAGGAAATATAGTTGGATCACTTTCTTTCTATGGGAAATGGAGAAAGCCATCTACAACACGAACAAGAGAGAGGGATCCCAGAGGCTCCACAATCCTAGACACCATCACTTCCTAAGCTGCCAATGCCTGGCCACCCTTGATTTCCAGGAGATATTATTAAGACTTAAAGCTAATTCTCCTAAACTCTTCAGTCAGTTCACATCATTTTCTGTAACACATATGGAAAATAATAGTAAGAGTAAAAGTAAAAACATAAAAAGCAAAGAAAATGTCAAATATTCTTAAAAGAAAATGTTAAGTGCCTCAAGTGATGGATGTTTCCAGTGACTTGGTCTAATATTTAATACTGTGTTCGAAATGTATAACATCATTTTATGTTCCTTAAATTTACACAATAAAGTCTTGCATGGCCAGCAAAAATGAATTTAAAAATACATGACGATTAAGAAAAAACCCACCTTTAACAGAACTGTTCATCTCATCCCTTTATCTTTGCTGCCCTACCACAAACAGGGCTTTTTACCTCTTGCCTCACATTCTTGTTAAGCATTTTATCAGCTCAGATATACTTGGTGTTGAACAACAAAATACCATCGGTACACATATGTGTGACCTCACTTCGCTAAAAAAAAAAAAAAATCTTTAGATTCATAGTCGCTTAGTTGATTCTAAACTCAGCAAAGCCAGGACTCTGGATTCTCCATTGTGCTCTTTGTCTTTCTTTGATGGTACAAAGATGGCTTCCATTGCTCTAAGTACCAATACAGAATCTAAGAAAGAGAAGGGGCAGAAGGGCTTCTCCTCGGTAGCTTTCTTTTGTCAGACAGCTCTAGCAGGCTTCTTTCATTGAGCTTGCTGACCAGATCTGGATCTTGTCTATACTCTGAGACCATAATTAGCAAAGGGCTTGGATTGGTTCAAAGCCATCTCGAGTCATTTCCTGAGACTGAGCATAGCCTTACATCATCAAGATACAAAGAAAATGTCACCTGATAGTAGCTAAAACTATATGTATGATGCAGCAGCCAGGCCCAAGTTCTGGCATCATCCTTGACTTCCCCCACACATACACACCTCTGCCCTTGATTCACACCCTGGCTTTTGTCCAATGGTAAGTCAAGTTCCATGACTGTCTCTCCAAACCACCTCCAGCATCTAACCAATCTCATGATCTCACTACCACTGTTTTGTTTCATGTTTTATTGTTTCTTATAAAACTCAAACTAGCTTCCCTGAGGTCTTCTCTCTTCTTCATGGCCTGAGAAGTACACACACAGTGCTTTGTTCAGATGATGTCATCCGGCTCTGCTATCTTCACTCACTCCTCCAACTTCAGAATGAAATTCAAGCTCATTATCCTGACATTTAAAATTCTGTGACATACTCCAACCCACCCTTCCTATTGCCTACTGGCAAACTGATGATTTGCAATCTGCTTATCTGTTGAGAGAAAGAAAGAGAGAGAGAGATGCCTCTTTATTTTTCTACCTTCCACCTTGTCTCTCTTCTAATTCCTCACATAAAAAACCATATATAAAACTGTGCTTGTAGCCTATTCACAGTGGGATTATGCACAAAGGAAAGGATGCTTTTAGCCCAGCGCATGGGGAAGACATCCAGGACAGCAAGTCCTTCCAGCAGGCAGTTTGTAGAGATGGCTGGCTAACCCGCCTGAATCCAGTTCCTAACACACTTGAGAGACAGCTCTGCCTTTGAGAACAGTCTCCTTTTTGCAGTCTATCTGTCCTTCCAGAAGTGCTCCTTCCTTTGTAATTGAGCTTATGGCTCTTATACATTTATTCCTTCTGTCCTGAAGGAGAACTAGGTCTGCCTGGGCCTCACTAGTCCTGGTTCTATTAATTCCTTAATAACAGAACTTCCTTCCCAGGCTTTCTATGGAATTGGTAACCCAGGAAATACTAGTTGCAGTAATAAGAGTGCAAATCAAATGCCATGAACTGTGTTCTTCATTCCGAAAATGGACTACAGGGGAGTAGTGATGCCAGCCGGCCAGCCGAAGGGTCATCTGGAACAAAGGATGAAGCCAGGATTTGTGAGCAGCGGAGATGAGAGGCATGCTGCAGGTGGAGAGACAGATAAGAACATAAATGAATGACCCACGAAAGACAATGCTTGGACTTGCAGAAGCAGAGCAGAGAGCAGATGGTGGGTGAAGAGAGAAGTGAGGAAAAAGGGAAGGGGTCCACAGAGCTTCCCTCAACAAGGAGGGTGCTTCGACGTGAAGAGAACAGTGTCTGTAGCTGGTCTTTCCAGCAAGGGATACACATGGTGCCATGGGAAAAACAGCAACATATGATTTATTTTGGTTTGATTAATTATTGTTCAAACAGAAACCATGACAATGCAAATGGTAACAGTGGGCCACTAGGCCTACAGCCAGAACAGAATGTAACTGAAAAGTCCCACTGTACCAGGCTCCACCCACCTGCAGTGAACTGTAGTGAATCAGTCTATCTGGCACAGCCTGCGGGCACCTGTGCAATCCCAAGGGCCCGGGCATCAGGTGGTTAGGAGTAACCACACCAGATGGAACTTCTAAAGTTACACACCCTGGCTCCACCCTCTGATAACCTCTCCTGATGCAGGATAAAGGTGCTGAAGGTCCAGTCACTATATCAGCCCCTGGCAGGGGTCAGAAAGAGTTCTTCCCAGCACTCAATTCTGTCAGCCATCATCTCCCACCTGGCTTGTCTCTTAAGAATTTCTGAAGGGGCCTGATTTCCCCCACTCTGACAAACCCCACCAGCTAAACAAAAAAGGGACAACTGCCTTTCCTGTACCCCTTATTACAGAAAAAGCAAGGAATTCTTCCTGTACTAATTACTGAAATTTAACAGTATATAGAGAACATCTTTATGTAATTTCATGCTTAAGACTAACATATCTGCCTTGGATCTTACAAATATCTTAGGATATTTCACTCCAGATCAATGTGTGCTCTTTTTTTCTGAGTTTCCCTTTTTACCTAAGCTACTAGAATATTCAGAGATAAATACATTCTTTTCTGAGTACTTAATTCATCCAAGTACATAATAACTTTTTATTTTTCTCGTTTAAATTTCCTCATTTTTTCTTTCCCTTTTTATCTTCCTTCTTTCTTTTCTTCCTATTTTCCTTCCTTCCTTCCTTTTTCTTTTATTTCCTTTCTTTTTTCTTCAGTGCTGCTATGGAACACAGAGCCTCACACATGCTAAACAAGCTCTCTGTCACTCAGTTACAACCCAGCTTCACGTATTTCTTGCAAATAAAATGAAGGAAATGTCATTTTGAATGATGTGAAAGGATTATCTCTCATTTTTTTCAATTTCTTAGAGATGCAGCCTCTTTAAAAGATGAAGTACCTTCAACAGAGATGAACCACTGGAATATATTGAAGAAAAACAACACTGCAAAGAAATGAATCCCTTAGGTAAATGTATGTTACTCAAATGACTTAGCAGTAGTAGGCAACACTCAGTAGAACAAAGTTGGATGACTTCTTTGTCTTTATAGCATTTATAAAGTGGCCAGTGTCCTGAGAGGGGACAATTTTCAACACTGACCAGGAGAATAATTGGTTCCAAACCATGGAAGAAACTAAAACTCTTCAAACTGACAAGAAAATGGCTGAGCGTGAATGATGTTCTTGGCCTCCTCACAAAATGGCTGCCAGCAGTGAGGCATCTCCCTGAGTTTCTGACTTCACTTGGATCTATCTGTTCTGTTCCTGAAGCACCCTATACTTTGATCAGCTCTGAAGTGTCCTGTTAGGCCCAGTTTGCTTTCCAGCTACCTTCTAGTGGAGTACCAGGATCCATTTATTGTTCCACCCACCTTCAAATCTCTCACAAGTAGCATCACCACCACCATCCTGACTCAAATTCTATCAAATGTCCCGTCTTGGGACCATACCAAACCTGAGGTATTTCTCTGTCTTTAAGTTAGAAGTCAGTTCTCTGTTGTTGTCCTCCCTCCAATTAGACTCTAAATGTCCTTAACCTCAGGTGTTATCATATAGATCAGTGTGAATTCAGCATGACACACCCTGTCTAGGACATTCATAGCACTCAACCTGTATTAATAAAGTCACTTATCTTCCTTGCTTATAAAAAAGAGATTATAGAGCTATTGTGAAGATTAAGTAAATTAAAACAAAAAACCAGAATGTTTTGCTATAGTCTAAACATTCAATAAAACTTAACCATTACTGTTAGGTACTCAATAAATGTTTGTTGAATAACAGAATAAATTCATATTGCTAGAAATACAGACTCAATATTAAAAATTAAATGATTCACTAGCTCAATAATTTTTATCTTATAAACACTTTCACATTAAACCTGTATCCACAAGCCTATATGGTAGGTTGTGAAATCAGTAATGTTATCATACCAGGTACCTACCAGTCATAGACAGACTCTGTGTCAGTGTGGTATGAGAAGAGTGGTCAAATTCCCTTTCTCCTGGTCCAGTGCTCTTTCCAGAACACAGGGTGATATGATGAGTTTTGCATGTGACACACTGGAGAAAGTGACCCCATAAGCTAATGTAACCCAGCATTTGTTTCCAGCATCTGCCAGAGCAATTTCAATTAGCTTCAGAATAGACACTGCCACGCAGCTGATACAGCAATTTCCATTTAAAGCACTATGGAGCAATTTCATTTCATAAAGCTATCCCTGCAGCTCAGATTCAAGAGTACGCCACATTTGTGAAGATGGAAATGGTGTAATTATGTTCTAAGTAGAGTCTATAAGTCACAAACCAATTCCAAAGGCCAGTGAATTAGAAAAGTTGCTTTTTTCTGCTTGTCTTTTTCTAAACTCATCAGATGCCCAGTTGCATGGCAGCTGACACTGAACACAGAACTCACACAAGACAGCCTGCTTTAGTGGATGGTTCTGAGATTGCCCTCCCTCTTCCCAGGGCCTATCTCTTTTCTAGAGAATGCTTTTTTTTCATAAGCTTTTGAGTTCTTAGAACTCTGTACAAATCTACTATTCAGAGGACACCATCTTCTTCTGCTAACAATAAGATCCAGCTGAAGAAAGGCTGCCCATAGTACTCTCCAAGTGACTAAGAGTCACGCTAAGTGCACAGCATCAGCTGAGCCTGTGGCTCAGTGGTGCAGTGCTTGCCTAGCATGTGAAAGGCCTGGAGTTCCAATCACAACACTGCCAAAAGGGAAAAAAGAAAGATATTAAAAGAGAGAAGAGACTCACCATGGTAGGTATTTATCCCAATAAACAAAACAGAGACTTCTGTTCCATGAATTAAACTTGCTCTAGCCAAGTGGAATTTATTTATTAAATTCATTAAAGCAAAGAAACAAAATATTTATATGCTCCAAATATTTCCTAGGTTTACTACTCTATATTCTGAAATGATCATATGCCAAACAAATAGAACTGTGGTAGCTAAAAAGCAACAGTATGACGATAATCATCGTGATGTCTAACAGGATCACAGTGACCAAAAGATCTCCAGGAAGAGGGAGAAGGACAGAGCAGCATCTGTTGAGCAGCTATTATATGCAGGACCCCCACTGCCAGCTTCTTTCAGTGTGTTCCCACAGGGCTCCACACTGAGTCAGGCACCCGAAGCTCAGCTTTTACAGATGAGGACTTTGGGCCTCAGAAAGTAGAAGCCAAAGGCTCAATATCACACAGTCTATGAGGTTGTGGAGCTCAAGTTAACCACCTTCTCATTTTCTAGTCCCCTGGTAGCATATTAACAACAGAAAAGCTAAGATGGAATCCATTATCTCTCATCAAGAATAGCAGAATTAGAGTGAAGAAATGTTCTTTGATATATTATGCTTCAAACTATGGCTATGGTTTATTTTTTTAAAAACACTCAAATACATACACTTTTTGTTCCAAATTATGTGTTATTCCAGCCAATATTTTCATTACTCTATTGAGGAAGATATGTTTATAATGACACACATTTTAAGCATAAAACTAAGCATTAGTCAAAGAACTAGCTATTTATTAATATTTGGATTTTGCCAGTGGAGCATACATGGTAAATCTTCCAGTATATCTGGGAAGCTTTAACAAATTCACAGCCATGAATAAAATAATGGTTAATTTTTCTCCTAAAATAAGTAAAATCTCAATTTTATTTTAAAATAAATAAAAAATGAATACTCCCCCTCTGCTCATAGATGATACATGCCAAAAGGCATGAGAGAAACATTACTAGTGATCTATTTTTAAGTCAATAAATATTTAAAAGTACATATTTGCTGAATCTAATCCTAAAATCAGAACTCTAATGTATTCCCATGGCACTGATGAAACCTAATTTTCAACTTCAGCAAGGTTTTAAAATTCAGAATTATAAATTAAGAAATCAGGAATAGTCCACAATCTATGGCTTTTAAAATATACTATTCTAGGGGCTGGGGATATAGCTCAGTGGTTCCAGTGCCTGTCTTGCAAGCACACCGGTATGGGTTAGATCCCCAGTTAACCACATTAACAATACTGGGCATGGAGACTCACCCCAGCAGCAACCAGTACCACATACCACAGTGCTGGGCGTGGTGGCTCACGCTTGTAATCCCAGCACTCAGGAGGCAGAGACAGGAGGATTGCTGTGATGTGAGTTTGAGGCTGAGCTCAGAGCCAGCCTGAACTACAAAGCGAGACCCTGTCTCAAAAAAACCTTAAAAAATAAATAAATAAATAAATAAATAAATAAAATATACTATTCTATGTGTACACTTTTATTGATTAGTATCTTTTAAAATGAAGTATACTTTATATACAGTAAGATGCAAACATCTTAAAGCATGCAGCTTGATGAATTTTTGCATACATATGTATATATGTTCTCACTACTCAAATCAACATATAGCAAATGGACAGCATTCTAGAAAGTTCTCTCATACCCCTTTCCAGGCATTACTTCCCCAATCCTAGGAACTACTTTCCAGCTTCCAACTCTTATCAATTAGCACTGCTGCTTTTTACCTCTGTGTCCTTTGTCTTAGCTTCTTTTCCTCCACACACTGTTTCTGAGATTCCTCATGTTATCACAAGTGTCATCAGGCTCACTTGTATTTACTGGCTTGGTTTTCCAAAGGCTCTTGTCCCAGCCTCCAGCATCATCATCTTTTTTTATATAGCATCCTGACGAGCTCACACACGGCCATCCTCTCCTTCCAACTTTTCTGAATTTCCCCTACACAAAACCAGCAGCTCCTTTATAACACACTCCCTTTTGCCAATGGGTATGTTGACAATCTGTAGGAATAGGAGGCACTGAGATGACTGAGTCTTCTCACTGGTTAGGGAAGAACTTAAATAACATGATATAACTCCATCTAGTTTATTAAGGTTGAAAATGGCCCAGAGAAGAATAGCAGATTCCTGTGTTCTGACAGTTTTTTGAAGGCAATCTTAGTGCTGTTCCTACCAGATAGATGATAGATAGATAGATGATAGATAGATAGATAGATAGATAGACAGACAGACAGATAGATGTGTTTGGGAGAAGGATTTGACTAAAGAGATTTAGAAAGAGCAATTTAAGACAAAAGGAAGGTTAGAATAGAAAACTAATGGAGGAAGAGGTTAGGAAACTAGTTTAGACACAGAATGTTAAGGTCTTCAATGCCTTAGTTCTATACTATTAGTAATGAATGCAGTGTACACGTGACTTTTAAGAGAAAGTAATAAAATTAGGTTTTGAGTTTTAAATCAGAAAAAATACAAAGCATGAATATCCACTCAATTTAGCAGCTGTGCACACTGTAGGTCTTATAATGTTACCCAGCCCACAGCTCCTGTCAATAGCATTTCTTCAGGTAAGTCACCATGGATACCATGTAACCTCCCCATCATGGCCAGACATGTACATCACAGCTGAGCTCAGTCTACCTATCTTCCTACTCTGGAGAGCAATAAAATGACCAGCTAGGCAGCTAAACCTACACTACACTTGCTGTGTAAGATCTTGAACTTGAGAAATACAATGACAGACAAGCAACTGTCAATAGAAGTAAAAACCAAGGCCTATTTAAGAAAACCAAATCAGAAAGAACTAAGCATATCTACAACACAGCTCTCTGTCAAAACCTATACCCCACAGTGGTGAGGCAGCAGGAAGATAAGCAGACATTCCATCAGGTCAAAAGCTGATGGGCCTCATTCTCTTTCCAAATTGCATTTTCCTTTCCCAGGAGCTCATTCAAATGACTCTCCCAGGGTCCAAGGCACTGACCTGAGTGAGTGGCCACCGATCCTTATAACCATGCTGTACTCTTCCAGGTGACTTCAGGGAGTCTCTGTTCCTCCTAACTAAAGAATGCAACTTGCGCCAAAGCTGAAGACTGCCTGGCTCTACTCCAGACCTTTGGAGCACTCCAACACACTCTGCATTTTCATGTGTGCACCTCCTCTGAAGGTCACTGCAGTTTTCACTCACTTTCCTGGGTCATTTCAGATTAGCTTCCTTGAACCTGACTCTCTATCTCTTCTTACTTCCCCTCTTGTTCCTTCTATGGGACAGATCGGAACCAGTCACTCCAGAGCCAGGGGTTTCCTCTTAGAAAGCTCTCCAGCAGTCCTCTGCCTCCATCTCCTTCTAATGGGCCCCACCCCAGTCTTGAGCAAACCTTCTGCAACCAGGACAGAACAGAAGTGAAACCCTTCCACATTGCAGCTATAGAACTTCAGTCAGTCTCCTAGGGCTGGTGTTGAATCTCATGTTCCTGGAGAGTGTGGAAAGTCTGACTAAAAAGGCTGGCAGGTGACCTGCATTTCAGAGATATCTTGGGGGTACTCTGCATGCTTAGCAAAAGGTGTTACTACAGGAAACTACTATCAAGGATAAACATTTCAATTCTATGCTTGAATACAGTTTCATAGGATATACACTACATAACAGATGGTGGAGGCAGAGACTGCTACACAGCCCTGCCACTCACTGGGACACAGCTTACACCTGGCATCGCCCAGTGCCACAACTGCTCCCAGGAGTATTGTCACCGCACCAGTCAGTCATGTCCTGAGCACAATCTCTGTTCAGAAGGGTTATTTTTTCCTCCAAAGGGGCAGATCAGCTAGGTATAATAGAAACTGCAATGGACTAAATGCTTCAGGTAAATTATCCTTTGCCTTCCTTTCACTGCATGTTTATCAGCCAGCCCAGACACTTTTCACATATAAATGTAAATGTAAACCCATACATAC
>PVIR01026945.1:0-13424 GCA_004026965.1 Petromus typicus
TAGAATGAAAATTCTAGTTGACTTTTTAATCTCTAGTGTCTACCTAAGCAAGTAGGCTTGCATGTAGTTTCTGCTCTATAACTAAGTGATAAATACCCCACTAGTATGATGGAGAATAACTTTTATGTCATTGAAGTTATAAAGTTAAATCAACATTATTATAGTCTAAAGATTGTTCCTTTTGTGTCATTTGAAACAGAGCATCCTGAAGATGTAGCTCCTACAGTTGGATTTTCCAAAATTGACCTTAAACAGGGAAAGTTTGAGGTCACCATCTTTGACTTGGGAGGCGGAAAAAGAATTCGGGGAATTTGGAAGAATTACTATGCTGAGTCCTATGGGGTAATATTCGTGGTGGATTCCAGTGATGAAGAGAGAATGGAAGAGACAAAAGAGACAATGTCAGAAGTGCTGAGGCATCCTAGGATATCAGGAAAGCCTATATTGGTGTAAGTAACATTTGTATTCTCGTAAACCTAAAGGCAGTGACATTAGCCAGTGACGTAATTTATCTGGTACAAAACAAGAAGTGAAAATACTTAGTGTTCTGGTGTAATAAAGTATATACAATTAACTGCGAGAGACAAATACACTGAGGCCTATTTATAACATTATCTGCAGGGACAAAGATTTGAGAGTCTATTACTCACAAACCTTATAATTAGATCTCCTGGGTATTCAACTTTAAACTCTGTTTTACTTTTTAGTGAAATATGCCTTTTGAGATAGTCTGTGAACAGAGATCTCAAATATTTTTCAATTTCTTTCCCTCTTTTAATAACATTTTTCTGGCATTCTTGTTTTGGAGAGTATTTGTGTTTAAAAGTTACATGAATGGTTTATTTTTCTAATGCCACATTAATTTCTCAACCTTTATAAACTTCTCCAATTCCATATTGTGTAAATCATCTCTCATTTTGTCGTGGTGCCTAAACAGTTTGTAAGACCCGATGGCAGACTTTTGCATTCAGAGCAATTAGGCATGATAAACACAAGATGGTGCTATAACTTCGGAACTTCATATGCAATCACTTCAAATGATTGTTAAAGTTGAAGTTACCTGAATACTTGCCTTTGCCTTCCTGTATATTTTCCCTCGTTTGTGTCATTCGCAACAGAGTTTTTGTTTTGTTTTGTTTTGTTTTTTAATCAACCTCTGTGATTAGATGAAAAATTTTTAAATGTAGTTTCTCACTGTTCTTCAATAGTAATTAAAGATGGTAGATCGGACAGTTTGGAAGCTTTAATTACAAAAGTCAAAACTTTATTACCTCATTTATTAATAAAGTTCATTCTTTAATGTTCTGGTACATTTAAGTCAGTAGGGAACTTACTAGGTTTATATTATCAATGTTCACTTTTATTGAGTCTGAAATTAATCCCAGTACAGATATAGATGCAAAGTGTACTTTACTGGACATCAGAGGCTAGATTAGTCTCTATGAATGTTTAAGCAGAGAGTCAGTATTTTATAAAGGACAAAACACTATAATGATTACTGGTCATTTGTAAAATAACTGAGTGTGCATTTTAACAAAATAGTCTTCGATTTATCTTTCTTTGCATTTATTTACTCACCTGTATATAAATTCAGCACTTATTTTTGGAGCACCTACTGTGTGCCAAGCATTATTATAATGCAGCTATGTGTGTGGGAATGAAGAACAAAAATCTATATATGACTTCTAGAGATTACATTCTAGGGGGAAAAGTACATAAAAATATAAACAATAAATCATGTCATATATTGTGGTGAGTGCATTGAAAACAGTGCGTCATGTAAAGGGAGATCAGGACACAGCACTTTTATAATTAAAGACAGTCATTGTAGGCTTTAGAGAGAAAGTGACATGCGGTGTTGAGGGTGTCCATCATGTGAATATCTGTGGAAAAGCCTAAGAGCAACAATACGCAGTTATTAAGTAACTGGAGTGATTATTGTGTGCAGATAACTGTCAGCAAAATATATGCTTTCAACCCATCTTCTGTTTCAGTGACTGAATTTCTTAAGTAGAAAATATACACATAACTATGGCTGTTGATTCACCAATATAATTTTATAGTTGATGAGAAGTCACCAAAACATCAGAACTTATGGTGGGTAGTAAAACAAGTTCATGAAATACAGGATTTTTTCCATTTGACATCCTTTCCTTTCTTTTCTTTTTTCTTTTTTAGTTTTTTTGAGACAGGGTCTCACCTTGTAGTTCAGGATGGCCTTGAACTCAGTATGTAGCCCAGGCTAGCCTCAGACTCACAGCAATCTTATTGCCTCTGCCTTCCAAGAGTGCTGGGATTACAGGTGTGAGCCACCACGTGTGACACTGTGATTTGTTACCCCCGGATCAAACTCGGGACCTTGTGCTTACCAGGAAAATGCTGAAACCACTGAGCTAAATCTGTGGCCCTTGACCATCTTTTCTAATGGAACTTTAAAAAATCTATTTTAGTTGATATGTAGTTAATTGTATATGTTTATGAGGCACAGTATGACATTGCAGTACATGCATACACTGATCATATCAGAGTAACTGGATTATGTCAGATTAGAGATTTATCATTTCTTTGGATTGGGGACATTGAAAATGTTCTCTTCTCCCCAATTTCAAATATTCAATTAATTGTTGTGAACTATAGTCATCATTCTATTCTACAAAACATGAGACTTTATTCTGTCTCTCCAGAAAACTGCACCTTTGTGTTTATTAATAATCCTCTTCCCCTCCTTTTCTTCCCTACACTCTTTCCAGTTTTAGATAACCAGTGTTTTATTTCTTATTACTTTGAGATTAACTTATTAACTTTGAAATATAAGTATCAGTCTTTTTATGCCTGATATTTTGCTTAATATAGTGTGCTGTAATTGTATTGCTGCAAATGACAGGTTTTCTTTTTTGTTTTTCACTGAATAAAGTCTCTGTGTACATGTGGTTTATATCAAGATGTACCCCAAAGCTTCATGTGTTCGTAGGTGGGGCTTTGGAAGATGCTGGTATCATGGAGGAGGCGATATGCTTACTTGCTGTTAGGAGGTGGGATCTGATTGGGAGAGGCAGGTCCCTTAGTGTGACATGGAAGGGCACGTTACCATCCGTGGCTCCTTGCTTCTCTCAGTACTTCCTGCTCACGGCTTTCCTCTTCCTGTTGGCCCCCTGACGTACCACTGCTGCCTGTAGCCATCGATGATGCCAGGACTAAGACTTCCGAAACTGAGCCAAAATAAACTATCCTCTTTTAAATTACAGATGTCAGATATTTTGCCACAGACAGGGGAAAATAACTAATTGCTATATTTTTTTAATCCATTCATCTATTGATGAACATCTTGGGTGTTTGCGTATCTTGGCTTTTGTGAATCATGCTGCAATAAACTAAGAGTACGGTATCTCTTTGATATAATATATTTTCTGGGATATATACCCAGTAGTGGGACTGCTGGATCTTATTGAAGATTTTTGAGGAACTTTTCCTATAATGGCTGTACTAATTTATACCATTAATAGTATATGAGAGATCCCCTTTTTCTATATCCTTAATAATAATTATTTTTGTCATTATTAATAATAGCTATTCTAAATAGGATGACATGATACATCATATCACATTTTAGTTTTTATTTGTATTACCCTGACAATTAGTGATGTTGACCATAGCTTGCTCTTTTTTTTTTGAGACAGGGTCTCACTGTGTAGTTCAGGCTGGCCCTGAGCTCAGCCTCAAACTCACATCACAGCAGTCCTCCTGCCTCTGCCTTCCTAGTGCTGGGATTACATGTGTGAGACACCACGCCTGGCACTGTGGTATGTGGTACTATTGTATATGGTTAACTGGGGAATTGAACCGGCCCCTTGTGCTTGCAAGACAGGCGCCGGAACCACTGACCTAAATCCCTGGCCCAGCTTACTCTTTTTATTGGCCATTTGTTTATCTTTTTTTGAGAAATATGTGTTCAGTTTAGTTGTCCTTGAGTTACATCATTACACTGTTCATTTGCAGTCGTTCCCATTGCTAGAAACTTTTCTCTTTGAACTACTAAGTATGATAAAGTGTGGTACTGTTAGGAGAAGGCAGAGTTTTTAAGAAAGGGGCCTAGCTGGAGCCTCTGGGTGATTGAGAGAATGCCTTCAAGAGAATAGTGGGACTACAGACTCTCTCTCCTTCTCCCTGCATTGTTCTCCTAAGTGCTGCTTTGGTGTATTTCTCAATATGATACGCTGCCCTATCACATGTCTAAAACCAGGTAGACCAACCACTCATAGACTTGAATCCTTGAAATGATGAGCCAAATAAAATAAAATGTTTTCTCTTTATAAGTTGATTGTCTCAGATATTTGTGATAGTAACAGAAAACTAAGGCAGAAAATTAGTACTTATAAATGGGGTCACTCCTCTCGCTGTACCCAACAATGTTGAAAAATGTGTGGAATTAGCCTGCAATGTTGAAATATATAGAGGGATAGCCTAAGTGCTTAATGAGTAATTCTTGGGGAGGGTATCAGAAGATCAGATGCTAGTAGAAATGTGAATAGTATGGGTTTTGCTTATAAAGTTTCAGATGAAAATGAAGACTATTGAACACAGGACTGAGGGCTTTTGTTAGTGCATTGTGGCTGAGAATTTCTGAGTACCACAGCATGTGCCTCCTTTCTGGCCACGCTGCAAATTTTCCATCTTTCTGTTCTGTTCTCTTTTGTTCTAGATTCTCACAATACATTTAGCTGAAAGCAGTTTGGATGCGTTTGGGTGAACACTCTACTGCCTTAAATTTTCTTCCACCAGATGGAGTAGTTCATCCCACTAAGCATGGGGCAGTTTAACTCCTAGGTAATTTAAAAAAAAAATTCTTTATATTATTACTGTCTCTTGGGATGCACTGAAATCATACTCAAGTGTGTGTGCATTTCTCTTTAGAGTAGATTCCTAGTATCCTTAATTCCAAATTCAAAAAAAAAAAATTTATGATAGTGGAAGTGAGTTTTCATGGGAGGAGAAACAATGACCAGGTTTTTATTATTACTTTTTCAGTATGGAATTTTGTCTTCAAGCTTTATATGCTTATTGAATCACCTTATTTCTAGACAGCTTAATAGGAAAATATCAGTTTGCAAGTTTATTGTATTCTATATTATATGTGCCAAAGGAAAACTAACTAGCTTATACATTATTCTAATACTATCATTAGCAATTGAGTTAAATGTACTTTTATTAAGTTAGACTTTTAAATAATAAGTAGAAGTTCCATGAGTATCTACCAATGTTATATTGTCAGTTGATTCTTACAGTTTTTAGTCTCCTATTTATTACTTTCACTCCCAGAAACTCACTCTTACTGAATTTACAGAGCTTACTAACTTAAATTTACCTTCTCATTGAAGCCTTACAAACCGCCATCTTCCTTAATCTCGTGTACTTACAGTATTGACTGTCTTCCAGACTTTCTTTCTAAAGACTTCCTTTCATCTCAAAGTGGAGCATTTGGCTTCGCTTGTTGCAGCTACAGTGTACAGTAAAGCATTTCAGCTGGTTGATTTTGTAGGTCAACAGATTTAAGCATTGGAAGCTTTAAACTATTTAATATTCATCGGTATAATTACATCCTGCCTCACTCTTCCACTCCTCACCACGTTCGATTTCATAAGAAAACAAAACAACAATAAAAAAGAAAAACCTGTTCCACAGTGATCCACAGAGAGATGCCCATGGACTGCTTGCATCTTTCAGTGTTAAAATTTAATATATATATGCACAGGGACACCCATAGAGGTAACATAAAAACTCAATTCTTTTCAAGTCCTCCAAGCTTCCTTATCACGTTTCCTCCAAGGTATGGCAAAGTCACCACCGTCCATATACCTCTTATCATTGTACAAGTGGTGGTGAAATGATTACACTGAATGACCTCACATTAAAGTCCTACTTTAAGGAAGTACTGGAAAGTGGCACCGAAATAGTCTTTCATTGTTCCACCACCATATTTACTGAGCTATCTGCTTTTATTCCCAAACCGTGCCTTTCTTCCTTATAATATGTAATATGCATTTGTGCTCCTGCCCAGTGCGAGCTTCCCTGTTTGCAATGCAGAGCCAGACTCTCAAAAGCTCCATTTTTGCATATTCCCTCTTCCTCTTCTCTTATTAGTATGTTCTCTCTGGATCACTGACACCAGCAAATATTGCTTTCGTATTTCTTTAAGCTTTGAGCAATACTTTTGCATCATCGTTCAGTCAACACCTTGTAGATTTTTATCTGTTAATCACAAGTTAGTTTAATTTTTTCTGACATTACTATGAAGCACATAGCAGGTAAGAGGTGGTTCTGGACATGAGGTTGCCTGTGCCCAAATATCCATCGTCTCTGTACAGTTTCCATGACCTGTAATTACATGTCTACTCCCATATGAATCAGGCCTTACTTGTCTCTTACTGAGACTGCTATGTTACCCTTCTGATTATTTTCCTTGTCTCTATGCATATCCTCCACTCCTCCAAGTCCATTCTAACCTGCTGTCCTTGCAGACAGAATGAGCTTTCTTAATTATAAATGATACCACATTAACTCTCAAGCCTAAAACAGTTTGACAGACTTGTATTGATTACACTTGCTGTTAACATCAGGCTTTTCCCTACATCTTATGAAACTTGACATTTGGCACTGCTGGCTTTTCATAACCTCATCTCTTACCTCACTTTAAACGTTGTTGTTGTTGTTGTTGTTGTTGTTGTTGTTTGTACCAATTATGCCCCACTCTATTGTCATTTTTGTTTAGTAAAGTAAGTCATACCCTTCTTTGTACTGTCTGCTTCTTTTGCCTAGAATGTACCCTCATTTGTATTCATTATTTAGATCTTTACTTAAATGTCACCTTTCAGAAAGGCCTTCACTAACTCCTACCATAATGAATCCACCCTCTCAGCCTCTGTATCGTCTCATCGCCATTATTTTAAGTATCTCCTGTAAATGAACATCATCTTGTATTTGCGATTGTTCGTTATCTGCCCTCTCCACTAAAATATGAATTCATCTATATCCGTATCCATAGTCTAGTGCCTGAAATTATTAAAGTGAAGTCAGAACATTTAAAAACATAATTACTTTTTATTTTTATCTGCGAAGTACTTTGATCTATTACAGAGTCCTACATGGCTCCAAGTTCAAGAAAACAGTGCCTTAGTTCATGAGCTTAGTGATTGGCCTCAACTTAATTCAGCTGTAAGTTACCAGTTAGATTCTTAAGTCCATAGCTAAGTTTTCCCAGCATGTGTTAACCACTAAGTAAACTTACTTACTACCGCAGGCTGAAAGAATTAGTACATAAATGTAGTTTGGTTTTATTTTATTGTAGCATCCTTAGCAGTCTTGTTTTATATGATTCTCATCCATCAGAATTCTCAAATGAATGAGAGGGATTGCTTAAGTAGGTGTCACTTAATTGAACATTCATCTTGTTAAAGCATTCAAAGTTCTTAAGAATAATAGAATTTAATACCTGATCAGAAACTCAAGATCATTGATCTAATTTTTAATAGCTTGCAAATTAAAGATAGCTATATTGTTTTTACTGTAATTAAATACAGATTTGTCTAATGTTCCTGACTTCAGATGTTTCTCCTATTCCAAGGGGAAGGTAGTAGTTAAAGGGAAATTTATGACTTAACTGATGAAATGTACATGAATGCATCTATAAAATGAAGAAACACAAAATATGGAACATCCTTCACCTCAGGCTGGAGAAGTTCCTAAAATAGCTTTTTATTTTGAGCTACAGCATGGACAACACCAACAACACAGTGCCTTGCATGGATTTCTTCTTTTGTATCTTACAGCTAGTCCAAATTTCTCTTTAGTATTGTTAACATAATCTTTTGTACTGTTCACTATCATTTCGATATTATTGATGCTCTCTCCCTGCTCCTCTACTAAAAGAGATATCTGAATAAAAAGATCCCTTAAGTCCTTTATTTGGTTCTCCAAATTAACAAGTTCTTTATGTCTCTGTTCAATTTCCGAGAGTTGTGCTTTTGTGATATTTATTTCTGTAAGTAAGCTCTCATTAAAAACTTCCCATTTTCCTTGATAAAGCATATCATTTACTTCTTCTTCTGGCAGCTGTTTTCCAGCAACTTCAAGCTGACGGACAATAAAGGTCTTGCACTTGTCTTGCTTTGCTGCTATTGTGGCATTGTACGTGAACATAGTTTGCTGAAAATGGTGGACCATTGCTGAGTGCTGAGATCTAAGTATCCTTGTGACCACTGATGATGGTCCATTTTCAATCTCTGATTTTTTAAGTTCCTTAACTAACTCACCCAAACTTCTGTTAATGTATTCGGCTTGGGTTTTTATCTCCTTTGTGTTGCTAGACTCTCTCTTAAGTAGACTAAACCTTCTCATTGAAGCCACCAGACTTTTCTGTTGTTGTCCAAATTTTTGAACATCATCTGTGAAATTGTTAATAGTCTCCTGTAGTTTTTGGATTTCATGTAGGTGTCTCTCAGCTACAGGCTCTCTTTCATAAATTACAGCTTGTTGCTCCAACTCTCCTTGTTCCACTGTTTCTGTAGCCAACACATGACTGTCTTTGGAAAGCTCGAGTTCCTTTGTTCTCTGCTTCAGTTCCTGAAGTCGGTCTTTCATCTTCTCTTTCCTGTTATGTAGCAAAAATTATATTGAATTAAAAGGAAGTAGGTGTTTTTCATAAGTACTAGTTAATTTTGATTTAGCTATTTTTCAGTAAAAATGACCTAGAATTATAAAAAGAAATTTAAGATATTAGGAAAGTCAATATGAATTTCTTAATAACGAACATTGAAAAAATGGAAATAATATAAAATAATTTATAAATTCATTTAATGTTGAGCTTCTCTGAGTCTCATTTAAGGGCAGTAGCTGAGAAAGTAATGGGGGAGAAAGAATTTCTCCAAATTGAATTCTTGGTGTTTTGATACTATCTATAACATAATTTTCCTTTTTCTTTTTTTCTTTGGTATTGGAAATTGAACATAGGGTGCTCCCCCAGTAACCTACAAGCTGCCCCTTTCTAATTTTTTATGTTGAGGCAGAATCTCATTAAGTTGGCCAGCTGGGAATGGAATTTGTGATCCTCCTGCTTTTGCCTCCTCAGGACTGTAGTGTTGATCATAATGCATATGCACCACAGCAGCTGACAATAATTTTCTAATTAAAGAATTCTTATGACCATAATTTCAACTTTCATGATGAATTTTCAGTCTGAAAGTGCTCTCATTTCTAATGATACTTTTTCCAGTTAATTTAGACTGTACAATATTAAATATTACACTCGTTTTGATAAAGATACCTAATTAAGCTAAAACAGTATTAACAGGACAACTTCCACCTGAGAGATTTAAACAATATACTATTAAATTTGTTTTCTAAGGCCTCTATATTAGTGTTATTTGGCATAGTTTTGAATTTTGCGTCCATGATGTATTTATAAAAATATGTTCTTGGCTTAATTATGCTGATTTTTTATTCTTAACATTCTTTTACAAAGATATCCAGACTTTATTACAATAAATTTTTATCAATTTGTTTTAAGTAATATTTTTATAAGCAAAAGAAGGTATGTATGTATAACTTTATTTTGAAAATACTGATAATATTAGTATTTATCATATGCTCTACAGTTATAAGAATCTAACTGAGGTCCAATATATATATATTTGTATATATTCTACATACACATGCACATACACACATACATATATAAAATCATATGGTTTTAAAGCAGGCTTTGTGGTCAAGTATGGTGGTGCATACCTGTAATCCCTGCACTTCGGAAGGCTGACACAAGATTGCAAATTCAAGCCCTGTCTGGGAAACAGCCTCTTAGTGAGATTCTGTCTCAAAATTTAAAAACAAATGTAAAGAGCAATCTTTGTAATATTATACTGTATTTTCATAGAGCCTTTTGATTTAGAAAGGCATTTTATGTCATGATAGTTTTGAAGATAAGAAGGAGTGATGTGGATGTATAAGCAGCTCATTGGACCACATATAATATTAGTATTAACCAAAAAAAAATGTATCTAATGTTATGCTATGCTATGAAACTCAGTGTTTGATATGTTTATGTAGATACTTTTAGCAATTATTTGTATATTGTCATAAAATATGTTTATCAAATATATGGATGAGGTGGAATTTGGAGGGATTTTTAGTATGTCAAAGTGAACAGTTGGGATTCAAAGGTTGAAACAGAATTGAAAACTATACTAAAAGTAATAATAAATGTAACAGATATAAAATATTTCAGTGAATAGTTTGAAAAGGTCCTTGCGTGTACACAGTGGGATACTCTGGTTCACAGTAGTTTCTACCATAACATTGGATATTTAAGTAGCAACTTTTCATTGTAGTTAGCAGATTAGTTATGCTTTTACAAGTAACCATATAATAATGTCTAAGAAGACTTACAAAAAGTCTGTTGCATTAACTGTACTATTTAGAGTATATTTGGGTGGGACTACATTAAGTTCTAAACATGCTTTGAATATTCATAAATTAAGAACTTCCAAGCCAGGAAATGAAGAATTACAAACTGGAAGAAATGAGATTGAAACACCTTATCAAATGGCAAATCATTGAAATAAATTAAAAATCTTTGCCCTGGAAAGATAAGATTCAACAAATATATATACCAATTCTATAAAACAAACATCTGTGTTTATACATGGAATTCAGTTTACTTGGTATAACTCAGTAGGTGGAAATTACGTGGAGGTTTGATTCAGTATAAAGAATACTTTTCAAGGTAGAGGAGCTGTCCCAAGGTGAGATGAACTCTTCACGAGGTGGTCATCTTGTGTCAGCAGAGGTGTTCATGATGATCTTGAATGATGAGCGAGCCAAGACTATTATAGAAAAGATTTCTTCTTTCAGAGAAAAGTTAAACCAGTCTCCTGATAATATCCCTTTCATTTTAAAGGACTGGCATTTTGTCAAGTAATTATTGACATCTACTCTGCAAAGTTTTAAGTGCTGTGGTATATATTCAAGAACACCTGTCCTTAAGACATTTTCATTGTGGAGGTAAATGAACAATATAGAATTAAAAAGTTAAATGAGAAAATTTTAGGTCCTGGCAGAATAATTAGAAAAGGTCTATAGCGAGACATTTGAGCTGTGGTACTTAAATAATGAAAGTAGCCAGAAGAGGCAAGGGAGAATATGATGGACATTGAACACTGGGAGCCAAGGCAATGAAATGAGACCAGTAGGTTTTCAAAACAAAGCTAATGCCCATGTAGTTAAAAATAACAAAAAGAGTAGCATCAGCAGAAGGAAATCAGAGGGCCAGGGATTTAGCTCAGTGGTTCCAGCACCTGCCTTGCAAGTACAAGGTCCAGGGTTTGATCCCTAGTAACCACGTACAACAATGCCGGGTGTGGAGACTCACACCCACCAGCAATTGGAACCACATACCACAGTGCCAGGCGTGAGTGCCTGTAATCCTAGCACTACAAGGCAGAGGCAGGAGGATTGCTGTGAGTTTGAGGCTGAACTACAAAAGTGAGACCCTGTCTCAAAAACAAAAAGGAAGTCAGAAAGGTATGTAGAAACTAGATCATTATGGACTTCTGAGCCAAATAGGGAGTTTAGATTTTATTCTAGATGCAGGAGAAGACAAAGGATACATAGGATATTGACTTTATTATTTTTTTTAAAGGATGCTGTAGCGTGCTGTATAAGAAACTGTTTACCAACGTAGGAAAAGTAGTTCATAGGAGAAACTTGAATGATAAAATGGAGATGGAATAAAAGAATGATCAGGATATACTTTGGAGTTTGGAGAAATAGGACTTGATGCTTTTAACCTAATATTAACATCATTATTATTTGAAACAGACTGTAGAAAAGTTTCTCTTGGTTTTTCTCTTACCTCTCTGCCCCTCTACTTCTGAATTTTAGGTTGCTTCCAATGTCTAAAGTTTTTATTTTGTATCATCATGTTTTAATCTCATAGCGTTAAGTATTAGTTGTTAGGTCACTGCTCAAATTCACATGGCCAGCCTAGACCGCTCTTAAAACACCCTGGGGAGTCTACTTGACAGTTCTTCTTGAGCTTGTGAACTTTTCTTGATCCTTTATCTCGCCCTGTCTTAGTAATTACTTTCCAATTCTTTGTGTGGGTCACACCAAAACTATCAAAGTCATGTTTTCCCCCTTCATATATCCAAACTAAACAGTACTTCATATCCAAGCTGATGGCAAATCTTGTCAACCTCTGTTTTTCAGTATTCTTGGATCCAGCCGCCTCTTCTCCTCTCCTCAGGTCCAAGACCTCATTTTCCACTTTTATTCTTGTAGCATTTTCTTAAGTTTTTTGTTTGTTTGTTTCCTATTTTGAACACTCCATTCTCTTTATCCTTTCTTAGCACATAATTCAGAGTTAAAATGTGAGATGGATCTTGTCATTACTATGCCTAACCACTCCCTGGGTGTTACTTCACAGAGAAAAAAGAGCTCACCATGTTGTACATGACCACCTCTTTGACCTCCCTACTAACTGTCTTCCTCTCCATGCTTTAGCCTCACTGTTTTTACTGTGTATCACACAAACACTAGATACCGTCCAGCCTTAGGACATTGAAATTTGTAATTTTCTCTTTTTGAAAGGCTTTTCCCTGCAAAATGGACGACTTTTCCCTGAACTACTTCACTTCTTGCTGAAGTGTCACTCCTCTCTGTAAGTCTGTATTGGCATTCCAATAGAGAACTGTGACTACCTTCTCAAATTCTGACCTTTCTTAGTACTTTTCACTATTTAACATACTGTGTAATTTACTTAATTTATTGTCTACTTTCTCCCCCAAATGGAGCTTTATTCATTCAGGTATCCCAGGAACCTCAATTATACTCATATTTATTGAGCTTTCACCTTGCATTGTATATTTACTTGAGCTCTTAACGTAAGCTGTGTGTTGTTCCAAGTGTGTTGCATGGTCCTGTAGGAACAAAGTACAGTATTGCGTAATGAAATTAAGATCTGAGTTTAAGTAGATTAGTGAGGGTGCTGCTTATGGTAGAACTGGAATTTGAATGCTGGCCATATGACTTGAGACTTAACTTGTTACTTTCAATAAAAGCCTTTCCAATTATTAGCAGATGCTACAGAGAGATTGTGTATGAGATGAATTTTGAAAAGAGGCAATTAGTTCAAGTAAGTGGTTGGAAAAGAAGACAGATCACAAGAGATAACACCTTAAAATCTATTTTTAACAGAAAAAGCTTTCTGGGCCAGGCATTTAGTTCAAGTGGTACCATGCCTACCTTGGTAAGCGCAGGGGCCTGAGTTTGATAACTGGTACCCCCAAATTTTTTTTAAAAACACTTTAATAGATATTAAAAGGATCATGGATATTAAAAGTGATTATATTGCTGAACATTTAAAGTTCTAGTTA
>PVIR01026946.1:0-23355 GCA_004026965.1 Petromus typicus
GAACCACTGAGCTAACTCCCCGGCCCCCTCAAATAATTTACTCTTTTAAATGAGTATCTGAATGTCATTTAATTTTTGGTTTTTGCTGAGTGAAAAATAGTGTAAATGAGTATGAAAAATACCTATTTTAAAATCCTCAAAGATCCCACAGCGTAGTAGACTACAACCTATGTATCATTTTGTTCTCTGTGATGAATAGTGGTACTTTGATCTAATACTAGTGTAAGTATAGTTCATCTTATAAGTTATTAACATACCTTGTTTACCAAATTTTATAGTAGAAAAACCCATAATCATCAGCAAAAACAGAAACAAATTCTGGTCCATGAGTGTTTAGGACCAACTTAGAGATACTAAAGATAAAGCACTAATATAATTGTAGGCATACTCCTTTAGATAACTTTTGCAACTACAGGAAGCTCTTAAAATAGTATCATTTTTCTAAATTTGGGTTAATATTGGATTATAGAATGGAAAATTTCACTTTTTTTCAGAATGGTAACACACTACATTTCTTGGATTTGCCCATATAATCTAATACAATCTTCTTATATTTGACAATATAATTTTTCAAAAACTTTCATTGTTAACAAGCTTGATGATAATTTCAGCATTTTTACAAGAATACAGATAGCACATGAACAGCATCTACATCAATTGTCAAAGGTTAGTCCCACAACAATGACTACATAATTGTTTAGGAATGTTAACAGTAACATATACAATATTGCAGTTTTGTTGACATGAACCTAAATATATTATAAATGGCTTGAAAAATACCAAAATTATGCAATGCATTTTGCAAATATTGCTGCCTTACTAACTTTCTCCTTGCCATAACATGACACACACAAAGGTTTATTTTGGTTCATAGTTTCTGCAGGTTTCAGACCATAGTCTGCTGGCTCCATGGCAGGGCAAGATGACAGGGGACACAGCAGAGGATAAAGCATCTGTGAGCTGGATGGGAAGCAGATAGTGATCAAGAAAGGAGAGAGAGGGAAAAATCTTTCCAGCTGTGTTTCCAGTGACCATCACCCTTCAGACCAGGCTTCACTTTCCCAAATCACATTTAGCTATAAATTTGATCTTTCATAATTAATTCATATCTCCCAACCCCCAACTACGAGTGAACAAGGCTTTGAGAGAAGATATAGATCTACACTATGACAATGTCTAGGTCTAACAGCCACACTACACACAGCCAGATGGAACAGAAATGTTCCAACAAATCCCAGACACAGCAGAGGACTCCTCTCCAGGGAAACAACAAGTATAAATGCTAAGCAGAACAGCAAGTGTTTGAAATAGAGGCAAGTCAAGAATATCATGGCTATGAATGCATGTGCTTGGCTATCCAGGCCTCATAAGGCCCAAGCAGATCCAGTTTAAGATCCCAAAACCACCAGTCATATGATCAATTACCTTGTTCACAGCGCTCACAGCACGAACTAGGGAAATGTGCTAATAATCAACTCGCCAAGGGTCTCATGTTCTTCCTGCTAAAATCTAAGGCCAAAGCTAAACCAAGCTGTGGCTTTGGCCTCTGCTCTGCTCCCCAGGTTAATTCAGCTCTGTCTTAGGCTCCAAAGACACTCAGTCTCCCATAAAGGTTCCAGAGGAAAAGCTCCCGCTGGTTGTGGGAAGGCAAAGGCTTGGTGTGACCTGTAGGCTGCTGTATGATGGAATGTCATCCTCCTGGAAAATTTGTACCCATAGACTTGAGTAAAGTAAAAAGAAAATAGGATACCTGAATTATAATTTTCAAATCAATGCCTTTATTTTTGGGTGCCTAAAATATATGCTGTCTCATTTAAAGTTATCAGGCTATTATTTCATGAACCTTTTCTGTCTTAGTCTCAGAGCATCTCACACACTAAACATTCTTCCACTAATCTGTAACCCCAAACTCTTGAAGAAATTTTGATGAAATACATTTTCTTCTGCTCTCAGTCAAATTGAAGTTCCAAGATAAATGTGAATTGTTTTGTTTCCTCTGGTGACAACAGGAGGAATGGTTCATCATAGAACCTAGATAAAAAGCCTAAGAGAAATCTTCATATAAATTTACCTGTCTCAGACAGAAAAACGCATGAGAAAGGAGACATTCCTTCCATCTACAAACACCCATATTCTTTTTTAAAAATTGATTTTATTATAAAATAGGTCCATTTTACATACCTAGCATGATCATACTCAACATTGACAATTTGTACCAGTATACAAATACATGACTTGATTCTCATGGGAGAATATGAGAATCAACATTCATTTTCTTAACTGATAAAGGCAGCATTTAGAAGCAAGAGCTTGTCATAAGATACCTCTGCCTGTCAGCCTAAATCCAAAGACTTATACCACTTGAACTAGCACCTTGAAATATTTGGTAGTTTCAATCCTTTAGTTTTCACCCATTAGCCTATATTCCTACATAACCTTCCTCCTCTAATAATAATACAATGTATTATTATAATGGTGGTACAGCACACTTCCTGGATATTCATTAACATCTTTGCAGAATCAGAAAACTTTTTCTATAAATGGTCAGAGAGTAATTGTTTTAGGATATATAGACCGTATAGAATTAGCATATCATATATAGAGTTTCATATATCAAGGAATAAAACTTGCACAAGTATGTTATGTTTTATGTTTTGATTTACATAAATGTATTCACTATATTAAACATAGTTTCTCATACTGCAGATTTAGTAAATTAGAACAGGAGAAATAACTATTTGTCATGGACCGCTCGCGGTGTGGGGATCTAGGGAGCACTGAAGTCAGGAATGGACAGAGTCGGCAATGACAGACAACACACTAACACAAGAGAGGTTGGTGATGTTGTTGTAATTTTTACTGAAGTGAAGCCTTTTTTTATATAGAAGTTATAGCTGGATAGTGATTTTTTTCTAGAATTTTTTAACAGAGATAACAAAAAATAGACAAACTTGTTTTATCTAGGGCACAAGGGCAGTTAGTCACTATGAAAGTGTCGATGAAGGTCTGTTTTTTGGCAGGGGTTGTTTTGTTCAGTGTATATGGGGTCGTAATGACCTATATGCCTATTCAATTGGGAGTGTCAGTAAAAGTGTTATCGTGTTGTGAAGGTCAGCAATGTTGGCAGCTGTTATGAAGCTGATTTTACTGGGAAGAATCATAAGTCTTTATAAACATGTTTTTCTCTCCTTTTGATGTTGTAACACATCAAAAAGGGGGGTCACTTTTAAAGCACTAAATTTTGAAAAATAATCACTAAGTCTGGGAACTAAGTGGCGCCAAGCTTGAGACAATGAATACACAAGTTTAGCAAGCCAAGGTTATTACTAGATAAAAGACAAAAACACTGATACAATAAACAAAAACACACTAGGTTTTTTTCTTCTGTTGGGCCACTGTACATGTTTCCATGAGGCTTAGCTCCGGGGAACACATACCTCCAAGACTGGGGGTCCTTGTCCGTGAGGACCTCTGTTGTTATGCCAAGGCTTTTGGCATAGACATGACACTATTTCTTTTATTTTATTTCCAATTATTATTTCCTATCAACAAACGTATCTAAAATGTTAATAAAATATTAATAAATGAAATTTAATGTATTTTATATTTGAAAATGTCTGTACAAATAGATATTGTAATTGTTATTAATCTTTAAGAATATGCTTATTAGGCTGAATATTTAGATTAATGGTCCTGGAGCCTGTCTTGGCACAAGGTCCAAGTTCAAGGCACAAGGTCCAAGCACAAGGTCCTGAGTTCAGTCTTCAGTAATCACACATCACAATGCCAGGCGGGGTGACTCATGTCTAGTAACAATCAGTACAACACACCACAGTGCCAGGAATAGTTACTCAAACCTGTAATCCCAACACTGGGAAGGCAGAAGCAGGAGAATTGCTATGAGTTTGAAGCTGATTTGGGCTATATAGTGAGCTCAAGGCCAGCCTGAACTACAAAAGTGAGACCTCCTTTCAAAAAAAAAAAAAAAATCTGTATCTATATCTATATATATATCTATGTCTATATATATCTATCTATATCTATCTATATCTATCTATCTATATATACATATATATTTCTTTAGCATATTTGTTTAAAGGTATTTATTCAATTTTATTTATTCTTATTTTATTATATTCCTGTTCAACAGTAAGTCCCTGACTTACAATGTTCATAAATTAGATTATTTTTTTTAAAATTGAACAAAATGAGTCTTCCACGCCTTTGACACAAATGCACAGAGTATATGGCTTTGTGCTTCCTCGCACCCCCTCCACATCACCCTTGCTTCTCTTCTTGCTCCGGAGACCCCAGGCCCTAAGCTCTCACTACCGTAAGCTCCCACAGCACAGCAGAGATCACATCCGGGGACAAAGGAGCCACTTCTGGGATTTGTTCGTATCTACACATATCAAGAATCCAAGGTCTGTTTGCGTCGGTGAAAGTTTGCAACTTGAATTTGCAGATATCTGGGAATGACTGTACTTTCCACTTTCAGCTGGAATTACTGCTTCCGCCTGAAGTTTAGGAAGAACTCCTCAAATACACTCAAGACATCTTTGAAATTTTCTTGGAAAATATAAAAGTCAGGCGACTGCAGATTTATGCTGAAATGAAGATCATATTTCATATTCTAACAATAAGTATTATTTCTTTTTAAACAAATGAATCATTTGAGAAAAATAAATTTATTCAAAACAATAAAACTATTATTCAAAGCCATTCATTCAGCATTTTGTAATGATCATTGATTTTTTCCAGATTCAGAAATATGACAATCTAAGCCCAAAAGTGCAAAAATTCATATGAAACCTTACCACACAATTATAGAGGTATTAGATCCAATATGATTTTTTAAATCAATACTTATGTAAAGAGAAAATGAAATTCAACTACAGAACAAAATATTTTCTGTGAAGTGCCTACTGATCAATACAGTGAATTGATAAAATTTTAAATATTTTCTCTTTTCATAAGATTTGCCAATTTTCCTGACCAGTCTTTCTTCTGTTCTATGTATATTTTTAACCCCATGAGTTCTAACACATCTTAACAATTACACTTTTGCTTGTGTTTCCTCAGTTGCTTTAAAAAAATTTTCTCTTATTCCAAATAAAATATAGTTTATTTCTTCAGCTACTCTCAACTTAAGAATGACTTATTTGAGATGCAAAAGCATGAATAATTTGGTTATACTTGTCAATTTATCAAGAACCAAAGAAAAAACAATGAGTTACTTCATTGCTTAAAAAAAAAAAAAAAACAAATTAAGGATATTACTGAGATTGTAACAAAAAAGTAAGGAAACAAATTTTATATATATGGGGGGGTGGTAGGGTGGGTGGGGCTATGGGAAAAAATGAGAATTAAGTTGTGTCTTATACTGGTACAAATCCCCATTATGGAGTGCAAGCATGATGTGTATATTTAATGTACCAATAAAGATAATTTTTTAAAAAAAAGGATGTTACTATCAGTGTCCTCAAATCTTTATGCAAATGCTCTATATAAAAATGTGTGCACATGTTTGAGTATGTGTGCATGTATATAAATATATGTATATATATTTATGATTTGATTTTCACATGATCAATAGATTAAATCCTGCATCATTACAAATAATATTAAGCACCTAAATTTGACCTTTCCCTGCTATATAACTTCTCTGATTTAAAATATCTCAGCTAAGTCCTGATTACATTCTAATCTCATCTCTAAAGTTTGTTCATTATGTCTCTACATTCTTCTAGCCAATACTGGGAACCGCACTTTCTGAATATTGGCTGGTAAACAAAACGAGTATTAGTGACTACCAGGAATGTTCTATGCTGGGCACAGGAACATACTTCTATAATCCCAGCCATTCAACCAACTGATGCAGAAGAATATCTAAGCCACCTTGAGCAACTTAGTGAGAGGATGGCCTAATATAAAAGGAAAAGGGTAAAAAATGTAGCTTAGTAGCAGAGTGACCCTGAGTTCAATTGAAAGAATAAAATCCTCACTATTAAACAAACATGAAATGTATATTTGGCAGATTATTGTATTACAATTAAAAATGACATTATGTTCTAATATGTGTGAAGAAACTACCTCACAAGAAAGTTGAATACAATAACAGGAAATTGAATTCTTGTCTCAAGAACTTCTAAAAATTATGTGAATTGTTTCTATTTGAAGTCATCAAACTATTAATATTCATTTATACATGTTGTAAATGTTTTGCTTGCCCACTGAATTTGGAGATATTTGTGGAGAGTTTTGGAATACTAAAAATTGAAAGCTGACTTTCAATCATCAAACAGACAAGTAGATAAGAAATATCGTATCTTTTCTCTGGTATGAGAAAATAAAGATGTAAATGAGTTCTAGAATTGTATATTACATATTGTGAAACAGAAAATATTCAAAGTGAAATAGGGTGATGGGTGAAAAATAATGAGATTACAGCAAAAAAGAAAGGAAACAAAGTTTATGTATATGGGGGGTGGTAGGGTGGGTGGGGCAATGGAAAAAAATGAGAATAAAGTTGTGTTATATACTGGTACAAATTCTCATTGTAGAGTGTAATAGTATTGTGTATATGTAATGTACCAATGAAGATTTCAATTAAAATGAAAAGATTATGAGGCTCAGTATGTGGGAAACTGATATATTGACTTAGGTTTTGGTTGTCCTTAGATCATATCCCAAATGTAGTAGCTATTATAGAAAATAAAAAAACACAGATGGGTGAGTTGGAAGATTGAATGTAGACTTCTCACATAAATAAATGGATATTGTTTAAACTAAAGTATTAGCTTTGTGTTAAGAATAAGGTATTACATAATTGCAAATCTACTTTTTGATGTATGTACTCAACACTCACAGATTTCAAATGTTAAAGCACATCCTTTCTTCATCTTGTAAAACTATTTCAAAACATATCATTTTTCAGGAGTATTCAAGCTGACCATATTTATAATACATTTACCACATTCAAACTAGATTAGTTTATTGAAGTTACCTCCTCCAATTTCCAGATGCCCAATTCAACTTCAATAT
Organism: Petromus typicus; assembly: GCA_004026965.1. Taxonomy (NCBI): domain Eukaryota; kingdom Metazoa; phylum Chordata; class Mammalia; order Rodentia; family Petromuridae; genus Petromus; species Petromus typicus. The sequence goes on from PVIR01026946.1 coordinate 7,045, forward strand.
ATTTTGCCAGGAGAAATGTGGAGGAATAAAAATTTCTCTTTGTGAGTATTTTTCATAGGAGTAATTGACATCAAAGTCACTTCTCATTTTAAAGATATACATATAGCATCTGAAATCATGACAACTATTACCATAAACTATAAAAATAAAGTCATTTTATGATCTATGAAAAAAGAAAGAAAAATAACAGGAAATGTCATTCTTCTTTTTCCTTTGTTCACTTATACACACTTCACCTTCCTCAACATAAACCCATACTCTCACCCATAACACTGCTAAGTATATGTAAAGTAAATAAATAAATAATTGATAGATCACTTGCTTTATTTTAGCATTGAACAAATACTTACAAAATATGTCTCTATGGAAATTTTTCTTAAAGTTTAAAGGGAAGGTAAAAATTGTGCCATGATTATACACATATAAGCCATATGATGTGTTAGAAAAATATTAAGCAATCTATTTATTTTATTTTATATTTCATGGCAAATTTTCTACTGTCACATATTTGGAAGGCAGTTCATAGGAACTACTTGTCTTGCCAGCTTGGTGATAGTTGAAAGGATTTTTCCTCTGCTCATTTTTTCTCAAAATCACTAACGGGAAATCAGAAATAAATTAATGAACAAACAATAGTTTCTTCAAAGCAATTCTGTATATTTTGCAAAAAATGAATCCTACTAATTTCACTAAAAACTACTTGAACACATTTTTAGAGTTTGTTCTAGGTTATCTAATCTTGTTTTGAATCTTAAAGCCATTGTTTTTTAATTGATTTTATTGGTACATTTTATACATACATCATGATCACAAACAACATTGAAAGTCTGTATCGGTGAGTTACACGACTTAGTTCAGTTTTCCCATTCCCCTGCCCACTGTGCCACCCTATGACCCCTATATACACCTAAGCCATTGTTTTAAATGAGAAGGTTCTAAGCATGCGCTTTAGCTTTATGCATGATGTCTGACCTCCAAATAAAAACATTAGAAACAGAAAAATTACATATAATTAATCACAGTGACAATTAAGTCACAGATTTTATTTCTAGTGCAATGTTCTTCCTTGCTTTCCAGTATTTTAAAGTGTCTGAGTTTTCTCTATACTGAAATTTTAAACAAGTCTAATGTATTTTCATCTTAATATCCAAACACTAACCATAGGAAAAGAGTGTTTAATGGTGACATAAAACTTTAGCTTATAGTTAGAAAAGAGACATTAGTGAAACTTACTATTAAAAATGATCTGGAAATTCAGACTATGTTTACATTATAATAAAACAATAAAGTATGAAATAAAGTAGTCAACAAAGTAGAAAGAATGAAATACACAAAATAATTATACAAATATATAAAAATAAAATTTATAATATGTAGTGTAACATTAAGTTTGGTGAAATCACAAATTATTTTATGAATCTAGTAAGTAATGAAAGCCGTTTTTACATCCAAAATTATTTATAGGTGCAAAACTATTTAATAAGCAGGCACCAAAATATAAAAGTAGCACAAGGTGATTCAAAATACCTTCTCCCTTCCATTGCAGAATGGTTGGGCAAAACTAGAAGAACAAAAAGGAGGTGATGAGCCCTATAGAGAGTGCTCTGCTGCCTTCCCCAGGAAGCCTGTCACTGGGCTACTTGACACACTTAGCAAAATGAAGGTGTAACTGGAAGACAGACACTGTCCTCTGTGTGTCTCATTCACTGCTCCATGATGCTACTTACTGGTTTTGTACTTCCAGAACTAGTGCAAGTGTATAATGTGGTCAGCTGCCTCGAATGTGTGGAAAGACAAATAAATTTGGCCATTTATCAAATTCCCCTAGGTCAGGGCCCCTTATGAAAACAAATGTCAGGGTCTTATCTCCTGCCTCAGCAATAGAGGACAGAAAGACCTACATCCCTAAATGTTCATTCCAAGACTAATCTTGAGCAGAGAGTACTTCTAAAGAAAAGGTCCTTTTAAAAGATTCTCAGTCACTAATTGTGTTGTTCATTTCTTCCTTGTATCAAGTCAGAAAAGGGAATAGAGCTTTTCAAATGCAAAGAAAGCAACACAATGCCTCAAAGAACACACATACAAATAAATAAAATCAATGAACTATACTGTTACCATCATCAAAAAAGCACAACAGTACCCCTGTAACAAACTATCTTTATGTATTTATGTAACATGTCATGGTCTTGCTGTGTAAAACTCAGCAAATAAACATTAACACAAAAAAAATAGATAATGCAACTTGAAAAATCTGAAGATTTTGAATGTAGTTTTGATTGTAGGGCTACTTCTCCATATAACTCCACAAGAAAGAGCAATTAGGGTAGCAAACTAAAAACTTCAGTGCAACACAAAAACCTAAACTGATATTTTTCCCTTCAGCCTCCAAAACTTTGATAAAGAAACACAAACATATCCTAAGTGTAGTAAATCATTCTAATTTGCAACTGGAGACCACTAATGATGAATTTAAATACTCCAGGAAAAAAGTACTAACGCATTCGGTGAGCACTGATTCAATTGTAGAAAAAGGCTGGTAAAGACCTGGGCATAGTGCAATGCTGTGATCTCTAATAACTCATGAAATTAGCCAAATAAATCTATTAGACAGAATCTCATGTCAAAGATAAGTCTCTGGTTGTATATCTGAAATAGAGCAAGATTGGAAAAATAGAAGCAAAGTCTTGACTAAGATAGCACAAATCAGTAAAGCAGTTTACAGCTATATCATTCTATTCTCTTCTTTCTAGATATAGAAAAAAATTCACCCACTTAAACTTGAAACAGGTTTTTTCCTGAAAACAGGAAAAAAATGATTGCAACTTACCTAACATTATTGAAGAAAAACAAGGTGACATAATCCACTGAGAGAAATGGCAAACTAAACTTAAATGGTTAATGATTTGGATAAATCAAAATAATCTATTCAATGAGAAATGATAATAAAATTGTTTTCAAAAAGATGCCTGGGTATTTTAACCACTGTTACTTTATTATTATTCCCTTCTACTATTTATTATTCTGATACCTTCTCACGTTTACATCGATTGACATACTTTCAATCTTTCAATATCATTCTTTCACAGGATTTTCTATCTCAGTTTAAAAACGACTAAAGGCATACATGTGAAATAAGGATGGCTCTTCTCTAGTCTATTCTTTTGTTTCAATACCACCCTCCTGATGTACATCTGCCCTGGACTATTTTAATATGTATAATTTATTACACCGACTTACTTTCTGAGGTCTAGGATTTCAGACCCCTTAGACTTCCTCTTTCTTTGTCTACATCGCTTTTCCTGATTCACATGTGCACATCATAAAAATCTTGCCACTGTAATGGAAAAAAAATTCTACAACTTGCCTTTACACTTGGTCCAGACCCTGGTTAAAAACTGATGTCCCGTTTTTTGGAGCATAGTGCTGGACATTACAAAGTGCTTACACAAGAGGACTTACCTAGAAAAGCTGTCTTCCTCACATTAACCTTGACAAAAAATAAATAAATAAACAGGGGTTTTTATCTCAGTCCTGGCTTGTCTTTTTTTCATATGGTTGCAATTTTATGCCTTGCACTTTTGTTAGACTTTTTGATGAACTCTGGAATACTTCAAACTCACCTCAACACTCACCTATTTCTCTATGCTCTTTTCCACTCTCTTTCCCACATTTCCCAACCCAGCTTCAGGGACATGGTTCAGGAACCTGGATTTCTCTGACCCTTCATAAGCCACCCTTTGTCATACATCCTTGACTATCAATGCACAGACCTACAGTGCTAATGTAGGATTGTGGAGTATCAACTTAAATATATAAAACTTATCAATTTTCCATCTTGCTTCCCAGAAGACTACAATGGTTCTTCCCAGTGATATTCTAGGAATGGGAAGATACTAACAGGTTCACCTCCCACGGGTCAGCCCTACATTTGAGGAGTTAACTCATGCCACAGTCGGGCTGGAACTGGACTTGCCTGAATCTTCATTGAGAATTGTTAGTTCAGGAAATCCGGAGAGTCAGGGCAAGGAAGTGCTTCTCTTTTCCATCATCCATTTCTCATGCAGAGTTGTCCAGCAATTCCATGTGCTTCCAAAATTATTTCTCATAAAATAAAGAACAAACTATTGTGACTTGAGGAAAGCCAAGAATTTGGAAAGATAAACAGATACAAAAATCAGACAGAATTCATAAAAGTCTTTATTGCTAAATAGTTCACCACATACCCTGAGAGGCTAACTTGATTCATGTTTTCCTTGGTTGTAAATGTGCCTCCATTTTACTCAGTTAACATTAACTTTCAAAATACCTTCATGCAACTAAAAGAAAATGTAAAATACAAAACATTCAAGCTGACTTGTTGTAAGAGTTGAGCAAAGGTACATGGAAAGTCTACAAATGAGAAAATACACATGCCATTTAATTACAGCACTGTTAGATGTAAATTATCTAGATATACATGACTACATCTTATCTTCACAGCTTGTTATGTAGCACACATTAAGATTATCTTCCTTATTCTGCTTTTAACATGGAATTATTTTGACATTAATGTCAAAGATAGTGACATAATTGAGTGAACTTAACTCAATTAGGAACTGTCCATATATTGAGTTAATGATTGTTTTTGGTGTTTTCTTGACACAAATACTCAGTTGGTAGAATAAAGAATGCAGATTGTCATCACCAATATGAATGGACCTCAGCCAATGCACTGAGCCCAAAGTGAACAAAATGGCTGATCTCCCAAACAGGGGAAAATACCCCTGCCCAACTACTTTCAAAGTAAAACCTTACATTGGCAGGGGATTTAGCTCAGTGGTTCTGGTGCCTGCTTTGAAAGTGCAAGGGCCCAGGTTCAATACCTGCTAGCAGGGCCGTATGTCGTGGCTCACACTTGTAATCCTAGCACTTAGAGGCAGGAGGACTGCTGTGAGTTTGAGTCTGAGCTCAAATCCTGGCCTTTTTTTTTTTTAACATAATAAAATTTTAGCACTTTCTGAGTCTCAAGACTGCTGGGCTTCCCATGAGAATCACACAATTGATTCACATGGTTTCAAGGCCTTTCAAAATGGACAGAGTCCACCACAGGCTCTCCCAGGTCTCCAGCTTACCCAGTCAAAATGCACGTGTTAGGATTTGTCAGCCTCCTTACATGTTTGAGCTAACTTCATATCATATATGTTATATATAAACACATACCATGTTGGTTCTGTTCTATGGAAAATACATACAAACAACATAACTTTTAACATCCTGAATAGCTGAACAATTATATTTTTAGTGTGCTCTTCTGAGTGAGTTGATATTAATAAATAGAACTATACCTAGTGTGATCTTTCTTAATTGCTATCAAATTAAAATGATGAACTATTCTCTTTAAAATGTTTATTTTAATTCTTTCACAAAACATCCTGATAAAGTACAGAACATAGGAAGTGTCAAAGAAGATTAAAAACACCATACATAGAGGTTTGTGTATAGACACAGTTATGAAGAAAATAATTCTCATTCTAGGAGGTAGTTTATCAAAATCCTTATAATTAGATGAAAGACAAAGTATGAAAAGAGGGAGACTATTATATGTAAATTAAATGTTAGAACATATACATGAAAATAATAACTATTGTCATCATTATTATTTGAGTCACAAATAATCTAGACACCTGACACAACAAACAATTATACATGGTCTTTCTACGTAAAGCTCGTGCCCTGAAGTAGACACAGCTGTCTGCTGGAAATAAAACTCCATACCATCATCAAAGAAACACAAAGCAAAACAGAAAAATCAACTATAATACACTCATTGACTCTGTTCTCAAGAGATCTCTGTTTTCCTACTTGATTACAACAATCTTCTGGTGTTCTGATTGACTAAAGGCACAGAGGTTCTGAGGATGAGCAGAGAGCATTTGTGCACCTCGTATTCCATAAATTCTGTGAATACAGATTATTTTCTCAAAATATATTGGAACCTTCTCCCTTCCTAACTTAAATCCTTCTCTCTCTTCTTTTCTTTCTTTGTTTCTTTTTTTCCTGTCCACTTGCTGAAGCCTTGTTTGACGAATGAGGATTTGATGGAAACTTTCTATCACCTTAATTGAGCAATGACCTCTGATAGTTCACTCTTCAGTGTTTCGATTAATGTCAGCATTGTTCCGTTCAACATCTTCTCACTCATAATCCCCTGTGTTTCTCTTCTATTCTCTCTGTTAATTCCAGTTTCTTTACTTCATAGGATATATTAGAGTTAGTAGACATTTTGTGTCTGTCTTAATTTGCAATGTTATCGATAATTCAGCCTTCTTTTCCTGCCACAATGTTGTTAAATCTCTTAAATGATGGAAATTTCATCACCTCCAAGAATATTTTCTAAAAATTACACATTATGGTATTATTCCATTATATTATTCATCTACATTGTGATTATATTAAATAAAAATCATGGTAACATTTTTTTGAAAAACAATTTGATAGGAGAAATAATTAATGTGAAATAATAGATAGTATTTTGTTTATACGTAGGAGCAAAAAGACATTTGGCTGAAATACAATAGAGATTTGAGGAGGCTTGAAATCTGTTTAAAAAGGAGGAAATAAAGTAAATATTATAAGTGAAATTAAATTAGCATTCTGCCAGGTCTTGATATAGGGTTATAATAAATGGAACTAAAGCTATTTACATACATGTGTATACACAACTATGTACATACACTCATTATATTATATTTGGTAGCACAATACAGTACCATCTAGCAATTTCTGACTACATGCATTTAGGAGCTTCTTCAGTTACATTACATTATTAATCCAATATGTGGACTTAAAAAATATTTTAATACAGAGCTAAACCCTTTCCAATCCTTCAACTGAATGGATATACCACAAAAGAAGTAAAATCTCACAAATTAGAATCACATTAAATAAATCCAAACTCTGTCATCAACGGATAAATTGTGGTATACTACTTACCAATAAAATGAATAAATGATCAATCTTTGAATATATGCATATACACATTAATATTATTATATTAATATTATATATATATATATGCAGGAAAACAGAGATCTCTTGAGAACAGAGCCAATGAGTGTATTATAGTTTATATATATACATATATATTCATAGTTATATATAACTATATATAGTTATATATAGATAACTATATATATATATATACAGTTATACATAACTATATATACAGTTTTATATATATAAAACTATATATGTACAGTTTCATTGCAAATTCTAATACAATTGAGTGGATAAATGAAATACAATGGCTTAAATTTCTTCTATGATACTACTTTCACCATCAGAATATTTGTAAAACATTGAGTATTTTTAGAATATTATAAAATTTGATCCAAATTGACCTGAGAATTTGCTTTAAATGCTTTCTACTCTAGAGTCACAAAATATAATGCACTAAAGACTCAGAATCCGTGCATTAGTGACTCGTTTCAGCTATCAGTTGTGTTATGTTATCCATCACTAAACAAACTGCCAAAATCTAGCAGCTTCAAATGTTAATTAAGATTTATCTAGTTATTCTTCTTTGGTTCAAGCTGATTGCAGCTAATTAACTGCTCTAGTTGATAGTTTTGGATCCCTTGTAGGCTGAACTGGGTCGTTAAAGATCTTCTGCAGGCTCAGGGAGAACCAAAATTTACTTAATGCCTGCTACTAAATACCTCACACCTCTATACTACACAAGGAGCAGATAGGCCCCACTTTATGACGTCTTCCCTGCTGGGCATCATGGATCTTCCTCTGTGGTCCCTCTGGGTCTCCTGGGCACAGTCAGGAGCTCTAAGATCTAAGCTTAGCTTAGACATAGTTTCACTTATACCACACTTCACAGGTCTCCAGACAAATCATAGTTGTTCTGGCCACAAAGACAAAGTGAATATATTTGATGTATACGGTAAGAATTTTTGGTACTCATCATCTTTGGAAACTGTCTTCCAATCATTTTAGATTTCATACATATCCTCAGATTTTGGGAATATAGACCAATATTTGTATTAAAAAATAATTTTAGGGCTGGGGATTTAGCTCAGTGGTTCCTGCACCTGCCTTGCAAGAGCAAGGGCCCGGGTTCGATCCCCTGATAACAACATACAATACTGTACATGGAGACTCACACTCAGCAGCAATCAGTACCCCAAACCACAGTGCTGGGTGTGGTGGCTCATGTCTGTAATTCCAGCACTTGGGAGGCAGAGGCAGGAGGATGTGATGTGAGTTTGGGGCTGGGCTCAAGACTAGCGTGAACTACAAAGTGATACTCTGTCTCAATAATAATAATAATGATAATAATAATAACAATAGTTTTCAATACAGATATAATCATATATTATATGAAATATATAATCATATATTTCTCTAATTTTCATTGAAATAACTTTACAAGGTATGCAAAGATTGCTTACTAAATTGACACATAACACATTATATTTGCACAAATGTTTTTAAGATTAGGATTTTTTTAAAAAAATAAAGATGGGTATTACTATTACTTTATCATTTAAATTGTGAATCTCCATTTACATGATATCATGAGCTGGTTAATTTTAGTGCAAAAACTATATATTTATACAATTTATGTTGAAAGTCCTTAAAATCGCCATTCATGTCTTCCTGTACTGTTAGTGACTCCATTCACATGCAGCAGAAGAAATGAGAGGCTATGACAGAGACCACAAGGGCAAAAAGCTTCAAATATATTCTAATTGGGCCTTTGCAAGAAAAAAAAAAAAAAAAGAATTCCTCCAAATTAGTGGAGTCATGAAGTTAGAAATATTTGTTAGTACTGCTAGTAATGTAAGTAAAACTCTAATAATCACAAACATGTGATATGTGTAAATGATTTTAAAATATTGATTTATTTCTTTGTAGTTGGTGTCATGATTCAGTTCAAACCTCATCTTGATGGGGATTTTTAAATACCACTGAAAAACATATTTTTGAACATAAAGCAAGATTTCTTAGCGAAAACTGGAATAGATTAATTTGACTTTGAAAACCTGAGAATTGTAGAGATAGAACGTATAGTTCCTATCCTGGGAATATTTTTATAATGAAAATCATATTGAATATTATTGAAAAGATGCGATTTTTTCTAGCAAGGACAGAATTTAGTTGCTTCAATCACAAACCAAGAAATCATAATTAGACTAAATGTATGTAATAAGAATTACCATTATGTATAGAGAATTGTAAAAATGTGGTAGTACAGAATACATTCATAAGAAATACTTTTGCATTCATGAAATGGAAAAAATTAGATATTTATTGAAATTTATTTTCATTTTCCTGTTTGTAATATGTAGGTCACCTATTTTTGTTGTCTTATTTTTATAACTGAATTTAAATCTGTTAATACTTCCTAGCGAACATGGAAGTATATGATAATTTCATATTATTTGCTTGCTAAAGATAATTTGTCCAAACAGTCTAATTTAGAAAAAAATAATTTTGATTTTCACTTATTTTTGTATGTATGTAGTTCTTGTATTTATTGAACAGAAAATGTTTAATCTATGCCATTGCATTAATTAGAATGATATACCCTAAACTAGAAACTAAAAGTACAATTTAAACAAAAAACAAGAATAAAACTGAGACAAAAGATAATTTTAGCAGAAGTTTGTACTCACAAATGAGAAAGAGTGAATAGAAGCTTCCAAAGCTTTTGCCCATTTACAGTTCTTTTAGCAGTTTACAAAGTCTTTACCCACAAACTATTTGACACATGAAGCAGTATCTACCAAATTTTAAGAGTTAAACTTCTGTGGTAACTATTTAAATAATGTAGAAAAGAAGAGTATTTCACAACTATATTTGTAGAGTGAAAATAATTAGCATTTAAATTTGGTAAAAGTCTTCCAAAGAAAAAGATGACAACATTCACTGTAGGTATAAATTGACTTGGTCCCCAGTCTCCAAAGGTGGCAGACTGCAGAGTTCACTGTCCTATTCAGACACACCCTGAGAGTTGGACAAATTTTTGATGCTTTGTGGAAATTTATCCCTAAGTTTTAAAAATTCCTCAGAATATTGCAAAATCTATTCCAGAATTTATGTATTGATGGACTTTTTACTCTCTCATGCAACTTCCAAGTAGAGCTTGTATTCCAATCTCTTATTTTAGTAGACAATACCTTTTATATTCTCAGAGTAGCCATATCTGCATGCTTAAATGGAACAAATATTTGCTAAGTTATAATATTTATATCTGAAGAAAAATGGAAAAGAAAATCTTATTACTTCCTGAATAAACTACATTATTTCTGCATTTTATTTTAAATCAACATGATTACAACATAAAGTAACTTGAAATTCAATGATGTCACAGACTTTAAACATTAATTTTTATGTTTGTTTCTGCGTAGCTGGCTGTGAAATATATCACAGATCTTCTTTTAAATGTCCCATTGATATGAGTTATATTTCACACTCAGTTTATAAGTCCTTGACATTTTGATTTATGGCATAATTTCTTCTACATGCCTCATATTCATAGGAGAGTGACAAACTTCGTTCTTACCAAAGGCAACCTTTCTCCCAGGTTTCAGTGGAAGTACTTTGCTGTTGAGATTTGTTTTATTTGATACTTAATATTTACACTTTATTCCAACCTAGGAAAATTTCATGATGAAAACATTTATCTTCATATTTTATCTGATGAGAAATTGAACAGCCATTTTCTTTACAATATGAGAAGTTTAAGATTTCCAAAAATCAACCAGTTCTTTACATTTTTTTTCCCAGTGTTAACTAACAGAATTATAGTGCTGTGCTTTAAATAATAGAAACTTCCCAGCTACTGATAGGGAAAGGCGCTAAGTGATAGTTAATCTAAAATATTTGCTTTTAAACTGTACCTAGGCAGTCACACAGCATTCTAAATAAAAGTCTTGAACATCTTTTTTTTTTTAATTATATCATAAAACAACCAAACCTAATAATTTCTTATTAAGTGTAGTGGTGTCTTCCAGTTCAGTATTCCCTGGGTGATGGACTAAGTGACATTCTCTTCCACAAAATTTAAAGTCACTGTTTATTTATTTCTTTCTATCATGCTCCTCAAAGCTGTTCCAGTTTCTACCATTACCAGCCCCCTAATCATTTCTGCACTTTTGAATATTTCTTACAAAAGCCCTCCACTACTTTGTGTCAAATGAGTATTAGTTAAGACTTAAAAAAGACAATCCACCAGAATAGGTCAAACAACAGGGTGTACTGTTGACACTTTATTCACTTCTTTTGCTTTTCATTAGCACATGTCTGCAGTACCCAGTGTTTACTTCCCTGGGTAGACTTGAGCTGTGTACACAGTATACCTTCAGCAGATGTGATGACTCAGGATGAACATCAAGGTGTCCCACAATCCATGATCTGTCTGGGCTTCAAGCATAACCAGCCTGCATCCTGCAGAGTTGAATATGCCTGTATTACAGTAAAATATATACCTACAATTGGGAGTTATGATAGTTGCCTATATTAACTATATGTTTTATATGTTGCCCAAGATAACGTTTTCATCAGTACATACTCTTAATAATAGTATTTACTGTGAGGAGTTACTTGTACAAAATGCCTTCTTCTTCATTCCTCTTTCTCTCTTCCCTCCATCTCTTGTCTCCTTTTTTATTGACTTACCATGTGTTCTGGAAATTAAAACACATGCAGTCCACTGCTGTGAGACTTACATACCTGCCAAGGGAAACAGAAGTTCCTGTCATGTCTCCCAGCTTCCTCCATGACTCGCAGCATAACTAAGCTTTATTACTTTCCCCGTGAGTGTGTCTGTTCTAAATTATCTCTTTCCATACACAAAAATCCTATCAGGACCCACCCCACACCACTTTGAACTCATCTTAATTAAGCCCACAATGACCCATTAACAAATAATATCATATTCATAGTACTGGGAATTAGGACTTCAATATATCAAGGCAGAGGACATCCCATAGTTTAATGAGTAACATTTACTTTATAAAAAATAAAATTATACATACAGTTATAAAATAGTTATAATTTTATGCTTCCGTGTTTCCCCTGAAAATTCTTTAGTTGGTTATAGCATATCAATAGTAAAATAAGAATTGCATAGAAGAAAACTTAATGCAATTTTCATTCTTTTTCTAAAAAATTTAAATCTTTATTGGAACATTATGAATACACATCATAATCTCATTCAACATTGAGAGTTTGTACCAGAATATGACATGACTTGATTCTCATTTTTCCCCTTCCCCCACCCACCCTGCAACCTCCCACCACCTATACACATAAGCTCCTTTTTTATTACAATTGTAATATTCATTGTTACTGAGCAAAATTACAGACAGCAAAGCGGTTTGTATGCCAAATGATTTTGACTTAAAATTAGTGATTTCTTGGAAGCTGTGGGTTAGTTTCATAAAGTGTGTTAAACCTAAGAGGTTCATGGAGTTATAACTTCCTTCATGTTATTGGCAGTATTTCTCCAGAGTTTATATTCAGTGTGTGATTATATAGGTGAAGTGAACAACCGTAATCAAAGTAAAGAAAATTGACTAAGTAATTAATGCTAATTTTTCTATTACATGAGTATAAGAAATATGTAACTTTATACTATTGATAGAGAGTAACAGTTTAATTTATTATTACTTGATGTCTAATATTTTTAATAAATTGTTGGTACATTATGATCATATCATTGAGAATTTGTATCTAGACATGTTATACCTTGAGTCTTATTTTTTCTAATTAACCTGTCCTTCCTTCCACTCTCATCCCCCATGAACATAAGCTTTGTTTCTGTTTTTGCCTATTTAGGATCAAATTTATTTTTCTTTTAATGAGAAAAATCTATTATAATTCTCCCTTATCAATTTTGTTACATAACATTGAAAAAATGTAATTTCTGTACTAAGAATTTAATGATGAATTGCCTTCCTTTGCTCTTCTGTGATCCAGCGTAAATAACCTAATCATATAGTCGCCTATCTATATGAGAAGATCTACCCTTTCATAAATACAAAAAAAGAGAATAAAATATTTAACAGTGTTTATTTTATACGTTATTTTTAACAGAAATCATGACAAATTGGATCCAAGAAAACATATCAGATGTTTACAGTACATAAAGTACTTCATTCCAATTTAATCATAAATTGTTTTTCTTACTACTAAGAACTCCCTATTTCAGAAAAAAATGCAAGAAAGATTATAGATATAGTTTCATATATTAATCATCTGATAACTTTAACTTAAGAGCATGAAAAATTTTAACAGATAAAATTTTAACTGGAAAATTTCAGAAATATATACTCCATGAGTACTTTCAATTTTTTTAGCTCATAGAAATTTTAAACCCAAGATGCAGTCATTAAATCACTGAAAAAGTATATGAGAACAGAAAGAATGACTTAAATTCTGCTCAGTGGTGCACAACTGTAATTCCAGCCCTCAGGAGCCTGACAGGAGGACCACTGTGAGTCTGAGGCCAGCTCAGCAACATAGTTAGCTCAAGGCCCTCCTGGACTACTCGCTAAAAAGAAAAAAAATAATAAAGTAAAATGTTAGAGATAATTGTTTTGGAGCTGTTAAATATATGTGATTATAACAGTTTTTCTCACTCCTAGATTTTCTCTGATGAGACTAACTTTATAGTCTAGAAGAAATGACATTTTAGGGAAAGAAAATTATTATTGCATTTACCCTGGGAATAAAAATGTTATCTCCTTAGGGGGAAAGAAGTGAATAAAAATGCATCAGAAATTATATATGAGATTGTTAATATTCTCTTATAGCATTTAAGTATATTAAATAAAACAATAATTTTGGCATTATATTCTCTCATTAATTTACTTTTCTGTTTAGCAAAATATTAAATAATTCATAAAGTTTTAAGAATCATACCATACATTGTAGAACTCAATTACACCTTCAGTTTCTTATACCAGAAAAATAATACAGTATTTACACATCTGTGATATACTTATTTCACGTGTGAATCTGTCCTCAAGGTATATCCATTTGAGTATACATGATTCAAATGTATTATTCTTTAAAAAAGAAGACAGCTTTGAAATCACTAGATAATAAAAGTCTAACATGATTGCCAAAAGAATGTATTTGTTGAGACAGAACAAAGATGCTGGAACTAAACAGAGAGTTCAAAGGAAACATATAAAATAGAATTTATTGACATTAATTCAATAATAAATGTACTACAGACACTGTTGGAAATTTTTTTCTCATTAAGAGGACAAACATAAAGTAAGACCACATCACATACAAAAATGAGTCTAAAATTAAAGTCTTAAATACAAAAGACACTGCACGTAAGACAAAAATGAAAAACAAAAACTTTTCACTTCATTATATTTAACTTCTTAAATGTATAAATTTTTTGCTATATTTATCATAAAATTAAACATGTTAGTGTAGAATATATGTGCAAATTAGAAAAAAGTTCTATATTTTACAGTAAGAAATTGATATTTAGATCTCACCAGAGAAATACAAAGTTAAAAAAAAAGAATGGAAAAATCTAGTAGAAGAAAACACATTAGCCAATATATATATATATGACATAATATACAAAGATTATATATAATGATATATACATATGTATATATATTTATATTTTATTTATTTATATATTTATTATATATAATAAATATATATATATAAAGATACTTAAGTCAAATGTGTTTTAGATATACTGATGCAAATTAAAATCCAATAGAATAATACAAACATATATTGTAACATATTAATGTGTTATATGTGGGGATGATACCTGCAGGGAGAAAAAAAAATTATGTGTGTGTGTGTGTGTGTGTGTGTGTGTGTGTGTGTGTGTGTGTATGAGAGAGAGAGAGAGAGAGAGAAAGAGAGAAAGTCTCATTGTTGTAGTAAAGGCTGGTCCTAAATTCAGCCTTGGACTCATAGAAATCCTCCTGTCTCTGCCTCGCAAACGCTGGGATTACAGGCATAAACCACCATGCCTAACCTTGTGGTATGTGGTATTGATTGGTGGTGAGTGTGAATCACCACACCTGGCACTGTTGTATGTGTTCACAGGGACTGAACTAGAGACTTTGTGCTTGCAAGGCAGCTGTTGGAACCAGTGAGAAAAATCCCTGGCCCAGGAAAGGTATTTTTAAAAGGAAAGTTTTGTATATATTGATGATTAAATTATGTATTGACTACAATTGAATATTCATGCTTAAATGGCCACTAATAAATGTATTATTTACACATACTCATTTGACTAAAATAACTCACTACTGTGCTCACCTTGGCGGTACAGACATTATATTAAGTTAATGATAATGGGTTACTTCCAGTGGAACACTCATTGCCAATCTCCAGGTCTTCAGGTTGCCTATTTAGAGTTTACTAGTGGTCCCTTCAAGTTTGCTCTAGAGTGGCAACCTGGAAATGTCAAATAGGGAATGGCAGAAAGGCCAACACTTCTGTGTCTCTCTATCATTAACTTATGAATTAAAAAATGATTGGATAGACAAATATAGAAGTAAGTAGATCTGGAGTTAGGAAGAAGAGACTTCTTCAAAAGAAAAATGAAGTGGGAAAAGGGATTTTTACATTAGAGAAAATATTGTGACTGTAAGACCTGCAAACATCTCAAATCTTAACCAAAAAGGGAATTGTTTCTACACACAGAAGTAGAGAAGGCCAGGAAGAACCAACATGAGAAAGGAGAAGGAATATCTGACCCAATAAGTAGAATACATTTTCCCCTTGTGCCAGGGATGTAGCTCAGTGGTGCCACAACAACCTGGTGAGTGCAAGGTCCTGAATCAGTCTTTGGTAAAGAGAAAAACAAATAAAAATACTTTCCCATGAGTCTGAATCTTTTTGGATCTTAGTCAAATCTCAGGCAGAAAGCAAGCCCAGTCATGGCTGTAATGGAAAGATGGACTCTTAGAGTTGTAAAGTACTCTGTTCTCATTGATACATAGAGACAAGAAGTCCACAAAATCAAAACATTACAGGAATCTTCATTTCTGTCTCTAGCCTTATTGGTAAGTAAGACAGCCGTTGCAGAGTTCTGTAATACTGATTATACCCAAACCAGGGTACAAAGAGTTAACCCCACAATTGGCTTTTTGTGAGAAGTGAATCACAATAGTTTCTCACAGCTTTGTTGACAGCAGTTAGGCTTCTTTGGCTCAATTCAGACATAAATAAGAAACTGGTAAAGGGCAGCCCACTCAAGGTCGCCAGCACCAAGCTGTGAACTCTGGAGATTGTCAGTACACATTTTATCAGCTTTTCCCACTT
>PVIR01026947.1:0-23403 GCA_004026965.1 Petromus typicus
GCTGTGCACTCCCTCTGACTACAGAGCTTTCTGGCTGGAACCTCTTCCTGTGCACTTGTCCCAAGTTTGTCATGCCGAGGACCAAGCTGTGGCCAGCCCTCCTCAGCACATCTTCTCCACACCCCCCTGCATCCCTCATTCGGACTCCTGCAGCAGGTCATGTGCGGCTCTACAGCTGCTGGATGCTACATGATCCACTGGACCGCAGCCACTTTGGCCCCGGGCACAAGTTTCCATCCTCGTGGGAAGAGCACAGTGTCTGCTGGATAAATAGATTATGTCCATATTCTTATCCTCAAAGTAGACTTCTTGTGTTGGTGGTGTAGTGGGGAGCACAGCTGCCTTCCAAAGTCAGCTTCTTAGGGTGTGATGGGGAGATCTAAGCTAAAAGATTTTAGTGCAGCCCATGGCTAAGGGAGATGATCAGAATAGCCATTAAAATGGACACTAGGGCCTAAGAGCTACCACACCATTTTCTAATTAATAAAATTTCAAATGTTTTCCTACATAGGCCACAGACAACATAGTTTTCCAGTCTTAATGTGTAAAGGTCTTTCTTTGATTTTTTTTCAAAGAACATTCTGGAAGCAGTCTGTTTTGTACTTTCCTGCACTTATCTAGAAAGAAGATACATCTTACATTGCAAAGCCTCGATTTCCTAGTTTAGTGAAATCTAGAGAAATGGGAGTGGAATTATCTAGAATCCTCATGAACTGCATTCTTCCTGTACCAAACTTGTGGAAAAAATAAAAAGAGTAAATAATTAAAGAATTATTTTCAGCACTGGAGGCCAGAAAAAAAGCCAAAGTCAGTACTAATTAATTCTTTTCCTTCATTTACTGAAGTGTATAGAACGAATCAATTTTCACGGATGTGTTCCATCAGCAGAATTTTCTTAATTATTTAAAAATAATAGCTGACAACAGGAATAAAGTGTTTTAGAAAAGACCTCATACATATTCAAAAATCATTTCAACATAAGCAGAATATCCTATTTAGAGAGTCAAGTTTCTGTATTAAGTCCTCATAGTTATTAAATGCTATGTATAAAGAAAACACATATTGTCCATGAATTAATCATGGGGTCGTATATAGGGCACTTTAAAGCAGCTGCATTTCATTCTCTTATTAAAGGAAAATTCCATGTTCCATGTTAAAGGAGTCAGATTGGAAATAACTGTGTGAGACCTGTGAGTAAGACTTTCTTTAACTGCTGTGTTGTATCTCAGTACCAGGGCTGCTGAGAAATGGTCCTGTTCTCGTTAGGGTAATTACTCCTAGCTGCTGCAAGTCTGTTCCCCAAGACCTGGGAACTTAATGCAATAAAATTTATTTTTTGCTCGTGGGAGAGCCCGTTTGGGCCAGGGGTCTTCCTGCATCTGGTAGCCATCCTCTCTGGGCCACAGAGCCTCCAAGGTCCTTGTTGCAGAGGAGGAAGAAGCTGGAGGAGGCACGTGGCCTGAACTGGTTTGGGTCAGAAGTAACATGTGTCACTGTGGCTCTGAGCATGGCCAGATTTATTCACAGGACACAATGAGGCTGCAGATGTATTTCATGAACTTGCAGACGGTGGGCGGGTGTGAGTGGTCTCTGCCACAGTGTTCTTAACAAGTGGGATTTTCCCCTGTCTTGGTGTGTGACCTGCCAGTAGTATCTGCTTCTATAACAGAATGCTGCAGACTGGAAGCTGGGAGACTGATAAAGAAACCAAACTTGTGTCGCACCCTTTGGGGGCTGAGGTCAGGATGCAAGAGCTGAATCTGGTGGGGCCTTTATGCGGCACCATAATGTGGCGGAAGGCATCAGAAGTTGTGCATAGACAGGAGAAGGAGGAAGAAAGAAGTAAGGGGGTGAGGAGAAGGGAGGGAGATAGAGAGGAAGAGAACAGGAGGAGACTGCTTGCAAAGCTGCTCCTTGGATAACTAACCCATAAGCCTCCTGGCCTGCTCACCGTTGAAAGCTCCACTCCCATCTACTGTCAAGGAGGCTATCAAGTTTCAACATGAGTTTGGAGGGACACACAAACCACAGTCCACTTTCCTTTCCTGCCAGCTCATGGCGCTAGCAGCGTGAAGGATGTGTCCTGTCCTGCTGACAGCGGAACCTGCAGTTTCTTTTGGGAACTATTTACCTTTCAATGCCAGATTGTGAAGTTCTGGGTTGATGTCTAGCTTTCCTCCTGTGCAGGATCCGTCAGAGATGGCAGTGGGGCCAAAGAACCCAAGATAGCTTTCCGGGCTACGTGAAGGGATGGCACTGGTAGTGATACAGTGTGATGCTGCCGGTGTGTGTGGCTCTTGACAATGAGGCCTCTGAGGGACTGTGAAGCCCAGAGGGAAGAGACAAACCAGGAGGCACTCAGAAACTCTGGATCAAGAAGTGCCTGTTCCTGCCCCGATTATCCTCGTTGTGTCAGCCACTTATTTCTTAGGTTTGAGCTCAGTTGATTTGAGTTTCTATACCTTGTAACAGAAAGAGAAGAGTTAGCACTTAGCACCTCTTGAAACTCCAAAACATTGTCTTTATACCCCATTTGTCCTCAAGCTCAAATGCTAGTTGCTTTAGAAAGTACAGATAATTATATATGGTTCTATGTAAAGGAAGAGAGATTAATTGTCCTCTGTGCATCTTTTCTAGTACTCATCTAATAATTAGTGGGATTTTTGCAGTTAATAGTTGGCTGATTATTATCTGAATCCAAATGGATTTATTTTGGCAGTTAATCCTTTCTACTTGTGTGGGCTCAATATTAAAATTAACACTCAAGAATACAAAGACAAGAAGCCATCACCTTCACAGAGATGGATGATAGAATGTTTTGCAAATCAGTAAAGCAAATCTGAGTAATATTTTTTCTGGCCATGGCACAGAAGGCCTGACCCTGCCGCCAGCTCCATGCTCTGTGGAAGGTTTCAGGGGATCTGGCTTCTGTTCGGTTAACTGAGCACTTCGTGACACGAGAAGACTTGCTATCATTTTCTGGTGACCCAAAGGAAAGTACTTGCTGACGTTCCTTCCAATACCTGGATAATTCTCAGTCTCTAGTGCTCAGTCAGGAGCCAAAAGAATCCTGGGGCAGGTGAGGCCAGTTTTAAAACTGGAAACTCAAACAGTGAGGTTTAACTGATTGAACTGAAGAGCTGCTGTGCTCCAGGGCTGCTCTGTGGGCACTGGGTGTGGCAAGGACACCGGACAAGACCCGCGGGTGTCTGGCTGAGAGGAGACAGAGCGCAGCCAGCGAGCTCTTCTCCTGGGGCCTCTTCCCTCTAATTGTGTCACCGTCTACTGGAGCCTCTTCCTGGACAGCAGAATTCCTCTTCTTTTAGCAGCAAATTGTATGGTCTCAGGCAGTTAAACAGACTAAGTGAGAATCCACACGCAAAGGGCCTTGGATGTCCCCGGTGATGAGACGTGGAATCTGCAGTGCTTTTCCAGGTGGCCTCGCAGGGCGGGGCTTGGGTGGAGACAGTTTCCTCTTCCAGAGGAAATTCAACACTATAAACACTTTCTTCGCTGTGTTGGGTGAGGGTTCAACAACTTATCTGACTTTCAAAGACAATTATTGATACCCAGCTCCTTTGGCAGAAAGCTAACGTTAAGCTTTCAGTAGGACGTCCTGGTGATTGAAAGAGGTTATCACTTGACCAATAGCTTATTTTTTTTTCCACTAAAACTTTACATGTTATATTTTTAACATGGCTCACATGTGTAAAAAAAAATCCTGAAGTTGTATAAACCAAGACCGAGGAGAAGCTAGTTGCCTCTGCTGAAATTTAGCATAATCCTAGTGAGTGGGCAAACATCTTTTATCAGCCAGTCCCTCCATATTTATTGAAGATAATATGTGTGTGTGTGAGGAGGGTGTGAAGTGAATAGTATGGCAGATCAAATCCCTACCTTGCTCATCGTTCGTGAGTGAGAGAACACTGAGCTCCAGCAGGGTGCTAACTATGACTTAGGCTAAGCTGGATGGTGTAGATCAAAACAGCCAAAGAACCCAGAAAGGAGGCTGTAGTCATGACAAATGACTGCAGGAATCAGAGATGGTTCTGGGATTTAAAGAATCTCATGGACTGTACCACTGACCCCCTGCTTGTGCCTGAGAAATATAAATCCTTAGTCACAAGATAGACTGAGTTTGGGAATACGGACAGCTCTCTGCTGATAGATCATTTTCATGGTTTGTATTCCACCTGTTACAGCTGTGGGTATAAGTTTCATGTTCACTGGGAGAGAATGTTTATCTGTAATGGATCCAATCTTTTTTTTTTTTTTTTTTTTTGTATATTAGTAGGTATAGAACCGAGGATCTTCACGGTGAGCCGCATCCCCAGCCCTTTTTAAATTTTGAGGCAGATTCTCATTAAGTATTGAAGTTGCCTTCAAGACTGCTGCCTCTCAGAGTGCTGGGATTCCAGGCATTATGCGGCCCTGCACGACACGGTTTTTATCTCTGGAAAGTAAGAGAGTCACTTCCCGGAGGGGAATATGGGACTCAGTGATGGAGTGGGTACTTTGGGATTGGAAAAATTGTCCACAAAATCAAATTTAGGTAAAAAGATATCCCAGAAGCCATATGTATATCGTTCCCTCATGTAGAAACAATGGCGTGCACCAGATAATTCAATAGAAAACATCAGTCATTTATCATCATTAATTATCAGTCGTCTCTGACTGCATCTGGTTTGCATTTTTTATTAGAAAAGATTTTTTTTTTTTTTTTGAGTTGGACCCAGGCATTTTTTTCCTTCCGTTCTTGATTTCATTTTGTTATTCTTTTTAGAATTCCATCACTAATTCCCATGATGCGAGGAGGTTTCTATTTCACAAGACACCATAAATCAAGCAATTTCTCTGTTGTAATGTCGTCCTTACTGTGCATTTATCACGGGCCCGCATGGCTGAGTTCACTCAAGGTTAGAGAGTAAAGTGGTGTTGAGGACACACTGCGCCAGTGCGGTGGGTATGCACGCAGCCCCATGCGAAGACGAAGGTATAAAAATTTAGTCAGCTTGAAGGAGCCCAGCTGCTTACCAAAGTCAAGTTGCAAAAACTCTCCAGGACATCTTGGAGTCTGCATGTTCGTATCATGGTACTCCGGGTAGTGGTGATGACTCCATCGCACCATGTTCTCGTGAGCTGGCCTGAGCTGGCCTGAGCTGGCACTGCACACCACATCTGTGCCAAGGAAGCCAAGGAGCTTCACATTCATGGCATGGTAGGGATGGAGCTCAAAGTTTCCATCCCCAGGTCTGGGGCAATGTTGGTGAAACAAACACTAGCATTTTGGCAAAGCTCTGTGCCTCCTCTCTCTGTAGACCGGATGTGATGGGAGAGTGTGTGCCACTGAGATGGGCACCTTGACCTCAGAGAGGAGGAGGGGTTCCTGTCCAGCGAGAACACAGGACACACTTACATCGTGGGCAGCAGAGACATTCTACTGATGAGAATGTATTAGATTGCTGAGCACTTTGGTGGCTAACTGAAAATGGTGTTAGCAGTGAATTAGAGGGAGAGGCTACCAGAGCACTGCTTGACCTCTACACTAGAAAAATGCTAGTTTTGGTGGCCAAATCCGGACTGAGTCTGCACAGTGGAAATCTAAAGCCATGTCCCAGATAAAAGCCCCCAATGAATTCACATATTCTAAAGTGAATGTAGTCTTGATAAAAAAATACCAGCTCTTTCAGGAGCGAGAAAATTCCTTCTCTCAGTTACATTAATTCTTATGATCTAAGTCACCCAATCCACCTTGCCAACAGAGTGTGGACTCTTGGGGCTAAGACACAGATGCACCCACACTGGGCCCAGTTGGTCCTGGCTCAGCTTCACTCCAGAGCGTGTAATAGGAACAGACATACATAGCCACTGTCAGGATCTTCACTCTGCCTCTGAGTCACAGAGTGAGGACGACTCACCTCTGAGTACAGTAAATGCCACACAAATGATTCTTAAGAAAGGTAGAAAAACATATTTAAAATGAGGGAAGTGCTTCCTTAGTCTCTGAAAGCACTGCAGTAGCTTTCATGTTCTACGGAGCACCTTTAGTGTTAGCCACACTAGTCAGTCTTAATCAAGGGAACTGATCTATGATCAACTGACATCAAGGTGATACCTGCCTGGTGTTGCTTTTCTCCATGCAGTGGATAACACAGATTGATAGGGCAGTGAAAATACTCTGTAGGATACAGTCCTGATGAATATATATACTGTACATATCCATACACCCATAGAATGTAAAACACGAGGAGTGAGCCTGCAGGTAATAGGGACTTTGGTGACAATGGTCTGTCAGTGTGAGTTCATCAATTGCAACAAATGTCTGTTGGGATAAGAGAGGAGATTTTGCATGTGTGAGAGCAGGAGGCCTATGGGAACTCTCCATGTATTCCTTCCAGTCTTGCTGTGAACCTGAAATTGCTGTAAAAATAATGCCTTTAAAAAAGCCCAGTGAAATAAAATCATAAAAACAAATGGATAGGAAGTAATATCAGAGGTCTATGATTTTAATAGTTGGAGGAAAATGTTCTTAGATGATTTAATTAAAATAATAAATCTCTAGTTTTTATGCTGATTTATTTGAAAATAGTAGATTAAAATTAAGAAATATTCAATTAAGGTATCACTCATAGATGAGCGCAGATGAAATTGTCCTGTTTCTTTTATTGAATCATAAATGAATCATTTAAATTTTCATTATTACCAAAACATCTTTGCTTAATGTGGTTCTGGGGAAAATCTGTTTAAGCCACAGTGAATGTTTGGAGATGAATGCTTAGTTCCAGGCAGCAAATGTGGGCAGTCACCTGAGCTGGACACCTAGACTTCCTCCTGGGCTGCTCCTGCTCTACACCCACACTTGACTGTATCACGTCCTTCACCCGTTCCGTCCACCCTCCCTCCCGGGGCCTCCCCAGTCATCCCTTCTCATAGTCTCCTTATTCTCTAGTGCTTGCTGCATCTACTTCCTTTGATCTCCTTGTCCTCATCTGCTTTCCAAATCACAGTTGTGTGAAAGCCAGGTCATGGATGTCCATGCCCTGTGATTAGACTGTCTGTGGGGTGAACGTCTGAAGTCTTGACCTCACAGTCTAAGTCCTTCCCACTTGATTCATGTTCATATGTTTGATGGTAGCTCTGATCATGTCGCCCACACTGTAAGCTCCCAGATTGTAACACAGGCTGTTAGACATCTCTGCTTGCTCGAGCCCTATGGTGACATTTGTTCTTTCATTTGAACAGCTGCAGGGCTTTTTAGAGTGGAAGAACCACTTAGAGATGGTGGCCTCCTTCTGGCGGCCCTCATGCTCGGCCTTGACCTCTACCACAGTGTTATTCACATCATGCCTTAGATTTTCATTTTTCTATCTGCTCCCAGACCTCCACAGAATTAGAAGTGATCTGCAGGCAGGAGCTGAGCCTTACTTGTGCTGGCTTGCTGTCTAGCGTAGAGGGCGTGTTTCAATAACACTTGTTGAATGAATACATTAATAGATAAAAGAAAAGAGTAAATATCCAGAGTTTCCTATTCCTTTCATTAGTTCATAAACTAGTGAAGTTAATAGTTTACCAATTATAAGCCATCACAAGCTCTACACAGGAACTCACTTTTGTTCTAATCGAATACATGGCTCTTCAAAGACACAAATGACATTAAATGTTTTGTAAATGAACCCATTGGAGTGCAAGGAAGAATGTTATACTGGAGAACATGAAACAACCTGAAACAAAAGCAGATCATTTCCCAACCACAAATTGCAAATTAAAGAAGCAAAATTCTCCACCAATATTAAGTGAATACTGTCCACATTTTAAAGGAGGGCACAGCCAAATCAAAGGGACCGAGACTGTGGAATGAAGACAAATGGTGAAAGAAAGAACATTTGCCAAGTAAATGAAATCTCAGGAAGATGAGACAGTGAGGGAGAACAAACAAACTCGAGTGTTCTCAGAAGTTTCTATAGGATTATTCCACTGTTTTTGCTGTGTTTTTCCTCTCAAACTGATTGGAGAGACCGAGAGGCCCCGGCTGATGTTTTATCGTGGTGTGTGTTTGTTCACACGCTACGCAAGCAACAAATTACAGAGAAGGAAGAGTGCTTGGGAGGCTGGGCAGGCCGGTCACTCCTTGAAACCACAAAGGAGGCCTGGAAAAAAACACCTTGGAAAACGGCTTCTTCCCAGCATACGTGAGAGCTGTTGACGTTTCTCCTCCTTTCTTATCTGTTTATATACATGTTGCTACTGCAAAATGTGCCTCAGTTTCCCTCAACTTACAGCTTCCCCATAGTTTCTGGCCAGTTTGACCATCTCTTCTGACCTCCTGAGGGCACTGGAATCAGAGCGGCCAGCTGTTCATATTATGTTACAGTCAGCTCTTAATATGTCTTTATATGTAAACACTGTCTCTCTAATCAGATTATTTTCTCTGCCAAAACTTTGACTTTTAAAGAGTATTCCCAATAGTTCTTAACACAATGTGCAATGTATATAGTCAGCGCTCAGCACACATCACAATGAAATTGAATTAAATTAAACCAAAGACATTTTAGAAGAGAAATTATTTTCCTCTCTCAAAAGTATTCAAGGAAAATAACATCAGAATATAACAATCTCCACTGTCCCTATGTGAAACAAGTGTCCCCTCTTTCTCTTGTTTTCTAAATGGTAGGTAGGTGTTTTGCCACACCAGAGGTTCAGAATGCTGGACACACATTTGAGTTACATGCCTTGATCGAAGTCACCCAGAAGACAAAGGGGTAGTTTTTTTTGAGACAGGATTGTTTACTTGTAGTTCAGTCAGACCCTGAGTTCACTATGTAGCCCAGTGTGGCCTCGAACTCGATGGTGATCCTCCTCCTGCCTCAGGCTCTCCAGTGCTAGAATTATAGGCATGAGACACCATGCCTGGTTGACAAAGGAGTTTTGAAATCATTCTAATTTGTGGACAAATTAGCACCAAAATAAAGCACCAAAATACACCACTGATCAATGAATCACACAATCAATAGCATTTACTGATCTCCAGGGCTCATCTGCTCAAGGTTACCATAGCAACTGCTCCAGTGGGCCTTTGGCTGCCCATCATAGGTGTGCCAAGCTGTGTATTTGCTTTTAGTCTTTTCAAATACCGAATATCCTGTTTTTTCATGTATGGGCATTTTTCTCCTAGACATATTTGTAGCAAACAATATAAGTATCTTTTAACTGGAGTGAAACAGGGAGAAATAAATTCTGAGAAGTTTAGGGGGTTTATGAAGAACAATTTTGATTGCCTGTATACTTTTAAAGAAAGAAAAAAGAATGAGTTTTGCTAGAAAACTCAGATTCCTAAGCAAGTTCATCTGAAACCTGGATTTTTATATCCAAAATAGCTTGTTGTTGAACTCTCACTGCACATCGGATATTGTAAAGCTCTTTATATATAAAACCTTATTTATTTAGACTCTTTAGCCTTGGGCTACTGTAGTACTTATTTTACATGCAAAGGAACTGAGGGTAGAAATGAGCAGAAACCTACTTTGGTCACACAGCTACTGAGAAACAAAGGCAAGATTCCAAAGTGACCCTGTCCAGTTCCAGAGCTCTTAACCTTTGCACTGTTCCCAGGAAATAACTTCTACCACCTGGCGCTGCCAATAGAGAACTGGATGAAGTACTTAACCCCAAATCCAGGGGTGATGGAAAAGAAATAAATTGTGGGGGTTTTCCTCTTCATTTAAGTTCAACTGTAAGTCATTTATGAATTTATGTCTCCTGTAATTGTGTTTGTAACTTTCCAGCAGAACGTGTTTTGGATGATCTTGTAAAATTTCAAAGAAAATTCACGGATCTTTTCCACAGTGTTAAATGATAATGAGGGAGAACAGCAGTGTAGCCAGAATGGTTTGTTTGTTTATAAGGAAATGATAGAGTGTATTAACACAACTGGTTTGTATTTACATTCAGTGATAGTTCAACTCCTGGTTCTTGAACGCACTGTGCTCTGTGCACCTCTCCAAACAGTGGCCTTCCTCACCTTGGCCGAGTCACATGTTACATTGCAGCCAGTTTGCCCAGATTTGCTTATGTATCTTTCCCCCGTTGACCTCTTCCAATTCCCAGCCCAGATCCCTAGAGAAATTTCCCTGTGCCCCAACCCGGCCTGTACCTGTGACTTGCTGTGTTATGGGTTCCACGGGTCTCATGGCAGTGTCTCCCTGAGGAGTGGGATACCTCTTTGGGTTTGGGTGAATGTCCCACAGAGGCTCACGGATCAAAGGCTTGGTCCTGAGCCTGTGTATTGTTGAGAAATGATGGAATCTTTCAAAAGAGGAGGAGTCTAGGGGGCAGAAGTTAGATAATCACATGTGTCCTTGAGGGAATACTGGGTGTCCCAACTTTGTCTTTCCTTGCTTTCTTTCTTTCTTTTTTTTGAGACAAGGTCTCACTTTGTAGTTCAGACTGACCCCGAACTCTCTAAGTAGCCGAGGACAGCCTCAGACTCATAGCAATCTTCCTGCCTCTGCTTCCTGGGTGCTGGAATTACAGGCATGAGCCACCACGTCTAGCATTGTGGTGTGTGGTTACCCAGGATCAAACTCAGGACCTTGTGCTTGCCAGGCAGAAGCCGGAACCACTGAGCTAAATCCCCAGCCCTTTCCTTGCTTTCTTGCTACCAGCAGGTGAGGGTTTCCTCTGTCAGACGCTCCCGCCTTGAAGTTTTGCCTCTTCACAGGCCCCAAAGCCACAGCGAAGGGATCACAGACTGAAAACTCCGAAACCATGAGCCCAACTCAGCCTTTCTTCATGTTCAGTTGACCTCAGGGACCTGTACGAGGAACAGGAAGGTGGTTCACATGGTACGGGCTGTGTCCCTAGTCCTGGCATGTGCTTGACAGACAGTTTGTTGAGTTTGTGAGAGACTTGTGATTTAGATCATTTGGAATGTACCTACGAGACCATGTTGTGAGAGTGGAGCAGCCTTTCTTCTGCTCTGATTATATTTCTACTCTATTTAAAACTTTCCACACCCATAGCTTTTGAAAAGTATAGGTATCCACAACAGATAAATGCATCTAGTATTGAGTGAAGATTGAGCCTTCTCTGAGTCATGAAGTAACATGCAGTGCCAGTGGTAGCTGGGGAGCGTGTGAGTATAAATCCTGGTCTCGTGAAGTCAGTTTATCTCTTTGAAAAGTTGATAATCTTTGTAATATTAAAATTTACTATGACATCAAAGCATTGTTATTGTGTTATCTTCTCTAATGCACGAGGCTGCCCATCCTAACATTCATCTGTGAGCTTTCCGTGACTGAATCAACCACTTTGAGAGGGGAGTAATCCTCCCATGTGGGCTGTGGGTGTTAGTTTGTTATATGGGAAACAGCGCCTGAATCCAGCCTCTCTCTTCAAAGCTTTTCTTAGAAACAGATGTGCTGTCTCCTACCGAGGAAAGATTTAGCGCTGCCTCTTGGCTGCCCTGGCTTGGGCCCCATCTGCCTTGCTCTGAGCAGGTCCTCGACACAGAAGGGCACAATGATGATGGATTATGGCAACTTGGTTGTTTGCATAGAAGTGTAAAGAGTACTAGCTTCATTCTGTTCTGCTGAAATAATAAAACTCAAAACAGTTTTGGGGCCGGGGGGTGGCTCAGAGGTAGAGCACCTGTGCAGTACACACGGACCCCTGTATTTATCCCCAGCAATGCAAACACACACACACGAAACTAAAGTAGCAAACAGTTATTGCCTGGTCTAAAGAAGGTGGTGCACCTTAACAATACAGACCGGTTTCCGTCTCTATTTCCTGGCCTGAAATCATCACATGGAAATTCATTCCATTTCTTATGATTTTTTCCAGTTTGCTCAAATTCCGACTTTCTAACTGAATATATATCCCATGTGTTTAAATCATCCACAACAGAGGTGTTAAAAATGACTCATCCCCTACTTCTAGGAGCCCTATGAAATATTAACATTATATGTAATCATGTGACTTTACGTTTTACAAAGCTGTCCAAGAAATAAGAAGTTACCAGTTCAGATAGTTACTCAGATGATTCACGTTGAAAGTAGCCTTGTAAAAATTTGACTTGGTCTGATGAATCGTGATTACTTACTCATGGTGGCTGAACTCTCTGTGCAGCTTCAATTTTAATTTAGTCTCAGTTTTAATTGAAAGATCACATCTGGTTTTCTAACTTGGCTAGAACTGAGCGCAGTGAATACAGTGTGATCTTTTGCTCTCAGTGATTTCTCTATCTACCGATTCGTTTTTAAATGATAGTATCTACAGCAACTATACACTCCTGTCTTTGTCTTGATGATTTCCAGAAATGTCAAGATCTTGTATCTATCCAGTGGTTCTGTCTTCAAAGATTATTTCCTGGCTGATCAACTGGGTGAAGGAATTCTCAAAAGTAAATAAAAGCAGCAGACTTTTAACTTGTGACTCAGAAGGTGAGCAAGCTCTGCCCATTTGGGTGGCGGTAAATACCACAGTCCTAGAAGCTGCACAAGATTTCTAAGTTGATTTCATTGTCTTCTGGGGTTCTAGTTTAAGTGCTGAGGTTTTTCCTTTTCTGTGAAAAAGAATGTTACATACATTTTAACCTGTCCTATGAACAGTGTATGATTTCTGCTATATTTTTTCATAGTGCTTGTTTCATGTTTTGATGAGGAGGAGATAGTCTCCTGAGAAGATGTCATTTACAACCTGAAAAGGTTATCCTTACAAACCCAATCATGGTTTTGAGAGCTACTTTGGTCTCTCATAAACGTGAATTATCTGGGTAAAATGAAAACATAAAATTAATATTTGCATCAAGCATGTTAACTATCGGGTGGCTTAATTCGATCTCCAGATACCTGGCAGTCAGAAGTAAGCACTACTGGCACATACTGTACCCCTGTAGTATTTCTTTCCACTTTTCATATCCTCTGGTATATAATGTATTTGATGCATCAAGACTGGCTCTTAAGATTTGAGCACGAATTCCAGTGAAAGTATCTGTGTGATGACATTTGAACACCCGTAGTAGGGCCCTGTGACTGCTTTCTTACTGTGATAGATTTGGGACAAACGAGATGATGCTGCTTCATTCTTCAGGGTCCTGGACCAGACTTTCTCATTTGGTATCTACTGCAGTGAATAGGATTTATTTCGTTCATAGTACTGGCTGATCTGTTGGGACCTGGAATTCACTCAAGAACCTTAAAAAAGATGAACTTTCTTGGAAAGTTGAATTCTAAAATTAAAATACATTAAGTGGAAGAGTACAATGAGCTAGGCAAATAAATAGCTTGGGACTTTGGTAACACGTATATACACCTTAGAATGAATAAGCTAAATTAGCAAGTTCCTTGGACATAAGGTCTATATATAAAAGTTCCATTATAAATGTTAATAATGAATATCTGCAAAGTTTCTGAATGAGCACCTAAAGTGAGTCTTTTCCTCTGTGCTACAGTTTTTCTAAAGTGATTTCAGCAGCAGCATGGTGGGACATTTCCTGAAAGCAGGGTATTGAACTGACTTCACGGTGGCATGTGGTTTTTTTTTTTTTTTTTTTTTCTTTTTTTAGTTTTTTGAGGCAAGGTCTCATTTTGTAGTTCAGGCTGGTCCTGAACTCAGCCTTGAACTCAGCAATCCTCCTGCCTCTACTTCCCAAGTGCTGGGATTATAGACATGAACCACCACGCCTGGCTTTGTGGTTTGCGGTTCTGATTGCTGGTGGGTGTAAGTCTCCACACCTGGCAATGTTGTATGTAGTTCCTGGGGATCGAACCTGGGCCCTCGTGCTTGCAAGGGAGTCACTGGAACCACTGAGCCAAATCCCAGGCCCAGGGTGGTGTGTTTTTGTACTGCTGGTGTTTGGTTGTCTAAGCAAGAGGTGCACAAATATGATTTTACTTAGAGGTGGTCACAAACAAAGTAGGAGAGCTGTCTTAATAACTTGGCCGTATTTTATTTGATGAAGATACCTAATGATAACTGAAGGTTTCAGAGTTATTGATTGTGCTTCTCAGAGAAATAGTTCACATATGAAAGTAATTAAATCTCAAAATGTTGAACATGGTAGTACCATGAAGTCTTTTGTGGTGTAAGAAACTCTCAAAAAGAGTAGGATGGGAAAGAATGTTCTTTCAAGAGGGAAATTTTCTCATTGGAAAGTGGTATATTATGCAGGACTATTGTAATATACATAGAATATATGTTTCAAACACACACACACATATTTCTAAATAACTGGAAAATGTACATGTCAGTGTTGACATAGTCTAAAGAGCTTTAAAAATTGCTGCCCTGGTCACCTGGATTTGATGATCCTGGCCTTTCCACAGAGGGTTGAAACCCTTGGATCTGCTGTGTCCTCCAGACTTTCTGGCCCACAATGGGTACAGGTTCCCGTATTTCCTTCAGCGCTGCAGAGGAAAGGTTAGGAGGGAAGGAGAGGAAGGAAAACTCGTCCCTTGGCTGGTCCCTAGAGAATGCCAAGTATCTCATCTAGGCCTGGCCTGACCTTGGGCATAGAGAGAGAGAGGAGGCAATGACTCCTTTCTGTAGTTCTTAATTATTGGTGTGAATTGAATGTGCAGGAACATTCTCAGGTGAAAGCAGGTCACATTAATCATAGCCTATTTTCTACTTAATTAATAACAAATGTATTACATAAAGACATTTCAAAGGACTCTTGTATGGCCTTCCTCTGGCAACGTATAATGCTGTATTGCTTTGCCTCCATAATTTTGTAGGGCAGATAGATATCAGATGTTTTTCAGTGAAAGAATCCTGGATGGAGAATGAGTTCTAGATTCTCGTGACCACCATTATTTATGGCTTCAATTTCATCCTTAAAGTAATATGTTACTAAAACCCTTATTTTTTTCATTTTTCATACTGATGAACTCACAAAAACCCAGAGGCTAAGTTATTTCTTCAGGGTTTGTACTTTTCCATGTGGGTAGGGCTGTGTCTAAGCCTGTAAAAGCGCACACGATTAGGATTTAGGGACAACTTGCACGTACTGGTGTATAGCAACAAGGTTTGGAAACGGATACTGGGAATAAGCAGTGTAGGATGGATGTGTACTGTTGTCCTCCAAGGTCACTTCAGCCTTGTGTCTTTTCTGAAGAGATAGGCAACCCAAGGAGTACTGCCATGAACAGTGATTGCCTTGGTTATATTGCCTACTGATGAATGACGAAGGGTGGAATTATTTATAGGAATCTGTCAGGGTTTTCAATATGCTCTAAGGGAGGGACAGCAGTTGGCACCCTGGCATTTTTGGGAGCTATGGCCCTAGCTGGAGTTGATTGTGTAATGCTGGAACTGCTGAGTGATCCATTCGTTAGGAATATTTAACTCCCTTGGTCTATTTTTTTTTTTTTTTCTGTGTAACCTTCTGATGCCTACATGAGTTTTGAAGTAGAATCATGTGAATCAGTCAGCAACTACTTTGCTTTGTCAAGTGCTAAGCCTATACATCTGGAGGTGAAAAACGTGGTCTCTGTCCATGTGCCTGGGGGGCTTATGGTCTTCTTGGGGTGAAGAAAGGAGAGAGAAACAAAAGATATAAAAATAAGTATTTTGGGGTAAGATGCCTGTTACAACAAAGGTATGAGCAGAACAAACTGGCAGCAATGAAGGACGCAGGCCAAAGTTTAAGAGGAATAAGGAAATTCTTCATGTAGGGAGTTCACTTAGCCTGACTTTTACAGAGCAGAAGAGAAGGCCAAAACTTCCAAAGTGAGATCAGCCATTTGCCAAACCATGGAGGGAGGAGGAAGCATCACTTCCTGAAGAAATAATACCATATTTTATATTTGGAACTTGATTTGGGGAGGGTTAAGGGAAGGTATTGGAAGAAAGACGAGGAAACTGGAGTCGAGCTGGTGTCAGAGTAGCCCTGGTTTCTAGAACAAGGTTTTGAGTTTTATTCTGCATTAAATAATGAGTCAACAGAGAACAGAGTGTTTGTGTCCCACTAATGGAATTCTGTCCGGTTGAAAGTTGACTCTTGACTGTGTTGATTGTACTTTCTCTTTTAGACCAGTGGACCCATGGAATTCCAGATTCATGGGCAATTAAATGGATTTATCTTGATAGACTGTTCAGCGGTGTTCTAGTTTGCCATTCAGTCTGTAATAAAATTTGATAGTTTCACTCCCTTTTGGTGGCTGATCAACTGTGAGGATCTCCAGAAGCCCTGACATTCTGGATACCCACAATGGAAGTCCATTTCATCATCCTGTGCTGTTTCCTAGTTCCTTCATCATTGTGTCTGTAACTCTCATGAAGCAATATCAAAAGCATAGACTCCAAATTCCCAGCCCTAACCCACTTGGGATGCAACCTCAAGTTTCAGAAGTCTGAATATATTGCATTTCAGCCCGTGCCTTCTGGCAGTATTGTGGATGGCATGGTGGTGGTAAGCATTGGAGCTCTATAGTTTCTGTGGCTTTGTCTGTAAGTGGGAATGGCTTTTAAGGTTTGCATCCTCTGGTGTCTATGATGATCTTGTACATGCGGTAGGATCACTATAACAATTCACTGAAGAATGACTTCATGATCATATTTCTCCAATAAACATTTTTTGTGCTGTTTCAGGAATCCGCTGATGCTCAGCATCATCTATAAAATGATTCAGCTTCACTGAGGAATTTCATTAAGAAAGAAGCTCATTATATCAAAGATGTGAATAACTGAAATTTGTGGAGAAAAGAATTCAAGGGGGTGAGTCTCAGCTGCAGGTAGACATGGGGATTTATAACTACAGTGGATCGTTAGAGTCATCTGTAATTGCAAGAAACACTCTCTCCTTGGTCGTTTCCAGACTGCAGACTTTCCTTCCTCCCAAATAGGATAACTTTTATTTGATATTAATATCAGTGTTAAGTGTGACTACATAAAAGAGTGAGCTGGTTTGTATTTTCCCCAGAACATGTGATTTGAAGATGATGGCTGTGAAATAGGAGAATGTCCTAATAGTAGCATCAGGGGAAATGTTGTCTTGTGGACACCAGTACAATACTTTGATTGGAAAATGCTTTTCTCTCTTAGGAAGATAATCTCTTGACCGTAGACTTTCTACTAGCATTGCTACTTTCTTATTGGCTGTTACAACAACAAGTAAAACTTACCTCTAAAACCTATACTGTGTACCACGAAGACCAAGTAATAATGTGTGCTAGTTATTTTCAGTAATATTCAAAGGAAGGCAAACTTCTAGAGTACATTTTCAATATGGCAAACTCTGCTGAATTCAATAGCATTTTACAGCCATTTTGCTTTTTGGCCTGAAGGGCAGTGGTATATTGGAGTTCTTGTCTGAGAAATATGGCATCATTTGGGTCTCATTGTGTGCATGACAAATGTGCAATTATAACAGTTTCTGGATCACAATTTAGGAAGCTTTTTATCCTCCTTGTTCTCAAACTTTGTAATTAATTGAGATAAAAAGGAAAGCTGAATTTCAACCAGCATTTTAATATCACCTTCTCTTGCCTGTAGGGGTCGAATTAACTTACAAAGTCTAAAATTTAAGTTCTTTATTTCTGAACTTTTTATTTCCTTTGCATTTCAGTGTATGCGTGTGTTCTTGGGGCAAGGGCTGGGGGTATGGGCTGTAAGGACAGGAAGTAGAGAAAAGCACTTCAAATTGCCTCTTCTCTTTCTGGAGAAACATCTTCCAGCTCTCCTTGTTTATTCTTATGGTAAGTGGTTTCACAAAGTGCTGGGTAGGATAATTTCCCTGAAATTTTCCCTGGATTTTAATGACCTGAAGACTTATTCAAAATTTCTTCCAGAGCACTCACTGGAAGGGTGTGTGGTCTGGTCTGGAGTTTCCCTTCTGTTTTTCTGGATGGTCACATTTCCAGACTCAGCAGGCCCACCCTCGAGGAGACCTGCAAGGAGCCAGGACTCTGCTGCCTCTGACTACTCCTGTCTGCCAAGCTCTGGTTTGCAGTAATTGCTGGTCTTTGGTGTCGACTCCCTTCCTGTCTTTGGTCTTCTGTGTGTCTTGTTCTTGTCCTGTTCCTTTGGGCAGGTACAACTCAACCCTTAGGATAGACACATTTTTCATGAGTCCATATTTGCGGACCATAATGATTACATTTATGGTAGGGAGTTGGTACATTGATATCACATAACTTCATTCTTTTTTAATTCTTATCTCCTTCTTTCATTTTTTTCTCCCATTTGCAAAAGTTCTACCTCCCCATTTTAAAATTATCTGTGACTTATTTTGCTTTTTAATCTATTTGTATGCTGGGTTTCTTAAATGAGAGAAAGCACACAATGTTTAAGCTTAAATATTGGATTTATCTCACTTACCTCTATGTTCTCAAGGTGCACCTGTGTCTTTCTCACAAGTGACTCAGATTTGTTTTTGCTTGGAGCAGAGTAGTCCTCTTGTGTAAAACACCACATTTTCTTATTCATTCATCTTTTGATGGACTTATCATCTACTTCCAAGCCACAGCTTGGAAGTATTGGAACATTGTGCTGTTATAAACATGAGTGTGCACAGATGACATTAACATGATGTCTTTGACTCTTAGGAAACACATAGAAGGAGAATGGCTGGGTGTATGGAATTTCTAGTGTTAGCTTTCTTGAGGAATCTCCATATTCATTTCCATAGTAGTTGTACTAATCTGGTTGCTACCTGCAATGAAGACATGTTCCTTTGTCCTTGTAGCCTTGTCAGTGTTTGTTATTGTTTGATTTCTTGTTGAAAGCCATGTTTTCCAGAGTAAAATGGAACCTCAATGCTATTTTCATTTGCATTTCTCTAATGTTTAGAGTTATTGAACATTGGCATTTATACTTTTTCTGAGAAGGATCTATGCACCACAATTGTCTAAGTTTCGAATGGGTGTTTTATTTGGAAGGGTCTATTTATGAATTCTTTATAGATTCTAGACATTAGTAAGCCTCATGATAAATATTAACACCTTCTCACAGTCCTATCCTCCCCAATTCTTCTCTCCTCATTAGAAATTGTCTTCTTTTTGTCTCAAGTGCTATTTAAATTGTGAAGAATGATTTTATATACATCATGTAAAGTGCTCTTACAGTCCTTGTCTTTCAATTAGGGGCTTGTTCCAGAACGGACAGTGGTTATTTCTGTCTAAGCTTCTTGTTTTATTAAAAGTTTTTGAAATTTATTGAGTATAATTGACAAATAAAGTAATACATAAGTGTACACTATATTTTGAGATGCACTGAGAAATGATTACTAAAATCAAGCTAAGTAACATACCCCTCACATTGCATACGTATAGCTACTCATAATTTCCTCTGCTTAGAATCATTTCATAAAAGCACAAGCCAAAAAATACTCTTTAAAAAAAGTAAAATAAGTTCATCTTCTTACCCCAGATACAGATTAAAACAGTTAAATGAACCCTATTCTAGATGATTTCTTGATATCTCTATATGTTAATGTGTTTTTGAAAATAAAAAATTGACAATACCACAGATACAGCTTTGTGACTTGCTGTTTCATTTAGCAGAATGCAGTGGACACATTTTACCTCTGTAAATCTTGTCAATGTCATGATGCCTAGTTATATAATTAATAACTTGCCCATCCCCCAGTGTCCTCCCTTCCCCTATTCCTTTCCTCTCATCCAATCATAGTCTCCCTTCGACTTTCATGTGTTTTTTAGATTACACACATTAGGGATAATGTGTAATACTTGTCTTTTCCAGTCTGGCTTATTTTGCTTAATATGACAATTTCCAGATCCATCCATCTTCCTGGAAATGATGTCATTTTTTCTTCTATATGACTGAATAATACATTATTGTACTTACATCTGCTCACCTGCTAATGGGTATCAAGGCTAATTTCATATCTTAACCATTGTGAATTGTGCTAAATAAACCTGGGTTGCAGGGATTTCTATAGTGTGCACACTGTATATAGCAGAGAATGCTGTACCTGATCACATGGTAGTTCTATTTCTAATTTTTTGAGAAATCTTTGTTAACTTATTATAGTGAATATATGATTTACAGCAGAAGTTTAGGACTTCCTTCCTTTTCCCCATATGCTTGCTGTCATTTATTTTTTAAAAATGTCTTTATTTTGAGTCTTTTGTAGGCCAAGTTGGCCTTGAACTCACTATTGTAGCCTAGGCTGACCTTGAACTCAAGTGACTCTCCTGCCTCAGCCTCTTTAGTGTGCCCCCATGCCAACTTGTCTTTTGTATTTTCACTGATAACCTTTCTGATGGAATCTTGGTGCAGTTTTATGTTTCCATATTGGTTAAAAATAAATATTTTTCCTGTACTTATTAGCCACTGATAATTTTTACATGTGTCTGTTAAATTTATTTGCCATTTGTTAATTGGGCTATTTGGTTTTGTGTGTGTGTGTGTGTGTGTGTGTGTGTGTGTGTGTGTGTGTGTGTGTGTGTTTTCTTAAAAGCCTTTATATATTATAAAAGCCTCTGGGACTTTTGTGTTTCCTGTGTCAGAAGAGTAGCTGGTACAGATTTTCTCCCATTGTGTGGGCTGTGTCTTCTCTCTGTTGGTTGTTTCTCTTGTTGTGTTTAGAGTTCGAGGTCTTTACAGAGGCATTTGAGCTATTTTGAATAGATTTTGTACAGCGTTGGAGATAAGGACTCAGTTTTCTAATGTGAATATCCGGTGTTCTCATCATGGTTTGTTAAAGAGGCTGTGATTTCGGATGGCAGTAGCCACAGGTTTGTTGCTGTGTCCTGCTGTCCAGTCCTTGGGTCAGTGTGTTTCCTTTTGTGCCTCTGCCGTGCTGCTTCTGTTTCTTTGGCTTTGCAGTATAACTTGAACTCAGGTATTCTGATGCCTGCGGCCTGTCTTTGCTCAGGGATGCTTTGGCTCTCTGGGTCTTTTGTGTTTCCAGATGGATTCCAGGATTTCTTTCTAATTTGGTAATGAATTTCATCAGAATCTTGATGGGGACAGCATTGAATCTATAGATTGCTTTGGTCATATGGCCACCTTAGCAATGTTAATTGTGCTGATCATGAACATGGGAACTGTGTACTTTCTGTTGTCATCAATTTCTTTCCTTTAGGCTCTTTAATTTTCACTGTAGAGATCTGTCGCTTCTTTGGTTATGCTGACTCTTGATATTTTATTACTTTTTGGAAACTATTGTGAGTGGAATTGTCCTCCTGATTTCTTTCTCATTTAGTTCATTATTGGTATACAGAAAGCCTATGAATTTTTATATACTGGTTTTTCATCCTGCATTAAAGTTTTTATGCAGTACATATATTTTTAATCGGCAAATAAAAATTGGACATATTTATTATGCACACAATAGATTATGTAAAAATTCAAGCTACCATTCAGTAATGCACAAATGAATGTTTAAAAGGATACTTTAATCACTCCCTGTGGGCTGCACTTGGAGTCTTGCCCTCGGGAACATCTCTCTCCAGCAACAATTCTCTGTGTTTCCTTCTGACATAGTTGTAGTTGCTTCCTTTCTTTCTTTTCTTGTCGGGATCAGTGACATGGAGCTTGAAGGAAGTGAAGGAGTCATGCTGAGTTGGAGAACAGTATAATTAATAGACATTTATTAAGGAACGTTAATATCAATGACCAGGCTATCAGAATTGCTAGTGGCACAGGCTTGTAACTCCAGCACTCTGGGAAGCTAAAGCAGGAGGATCACAAGTTGAAGTCCAGCCTGGGAATTTCAGTAACGTGGTGAGACATTGTTTCAAAATACAAAATACAAAGTGACTTGGGGATACAGTGCAGTGTGAAGGCATCTGGTTCAATCACAAGTGCTTCCCTGTCAACCAAAGAATCAGATTCCTTGCTGTCAGATGGGCTTAGACACAGATGCCTGTATCTTTATGATTTTTCATGTTTTAGTAGCTTAGGAAATTCTCAAAATGGGGATTTAAAAGAAAAGAAGAGGTCAGAAATTATGAGTTTAAGCTACTTTTTATTTTAGGAAAAGTAGTTCAACACTGACCTCATAAATATACACTGAGTGGTGGATCTGTGATGGGCAAGTTGGTAGATACTTGGTGAGCTGCTGTATTCTTAGGGTTAAACTACCCAAGTGGCTTCTCCATGTCCTTCTTTTTTTTTTTTTAATTTTTAATCTTTATTGGTACATTACATATATGCATCATGATTGCACTCCATAATGGGGATTTGTACCAATACAAGACACAACTTAATTCTCATTTTTCCCATAGCCCTACCCACCCTACCGCCCCCCCATATACATGAAATTAGTTTCCTTACATTTTTGTTACAATCTCATCATTTTTCCCCCTTCAGCCTATTTTACATTGAGCATTTTCTATTTCACAATATATAACATACAATTCTAGGACTCATTTATATCT
Source organism: Petromus typicus (assembly GCA_004026965.1). Taxonomy (NCBI): domain Eukaryota; kingdom Metazoa; phylum Chordata; class Mammalia; order Rodentia; family Petromuridae; genus Petromus; species Petromus typicus. Next base: position 22,347 of record PVIR01026947.1, read on the forward strand.
TCATTTTCTCATACCAGAGAAAAGATGCGATATGTACCTATCTGTGCACTATTTATTTCAATTATGAGGATATCCTCAAGGTATGTCCATTTAAGTAGAAATGATTCAAACTTCTCATTTTTTATGGCAGAGTAATACTCCATTCTGTAAAAGAACCCACAGCTTTTTTATGCAGTCTCCAGTTGATGGGCACTTGGGTTGTTTCCAAGATGTAGCAATCACAAATTGGGCTGCTATAAACATGGGTGCACATATGTCACTGTGATAGGAGTCTTTTAATTCTTGTGTGTATACGCCTAGCAGGGCAATGGCCGGGTCAAATGGGACCTCCAATCCTAGCTTTTGGAGGAATCTCCAAACTGATCTCCACAGGGGTTGTACGAGTCTACAGTCCCACCAACAGTGGAGAAGGGTTCCTTCTTCTCCGCAGCCTCGCCAACATTTGCCGTTGGCTGAATGTGAAATGGCAGCCATTCTATGTGGAGTGAGATGAAATCTCAATGTTGTTTTCATCTGCATCTCTCAAATGACTAATGATGTTGAGCATTTCTTCATATGCTTCTTAGCTGCTGTTACTTCTTCCTCTGGAAAATATCTGTTCATTTCAGATGCCCATTTTTGAATTGGGTCATTAAATTTGGGTGGGCTGATTTTTTTGAGCTCTTTATATATTCTAGATAGTAGCCCTTTGTCTGAGGAACAGCTGGTAAGGATTTTTTCCTACATTGTTGGTTGCCTTTTTGCACTGTTGGTGGTTTCCTTTGCTGTGCAGAAGCTTTTTAAAAGAATGAGGTCCCATTTGTTGATTTTCTCAGCCAATTCTTGTGCTATAGAAGTTTTGTTCATGAAGTCTTTCCCTAAGCCATTGTCTTTGAGAGTCTTACCTAACCTGTTTTGCAGAAGGTTTAGATGTCTGTTTTAATATTTAGGTCTCTTATCCACTTTGATTTTAGCTTGGTACACGGTGAAAGAGTTAGATCTAGTTTTAGCCTTTGGCAAGTTAAAACCCAGTTTTTCCAGCACCATTTGTTAAAGAGGCTATCTTTCTTCCATTGAG
>PVIR01026948.1:0-23338 GCA_004026965.1 Petromus typicus
CACAATCCTCCTGCCTCTGCCTCCCGAGTGCTGGGATTACAGGCGTGAGCCACCACGCCCGGCACTGTAGTATGTGGTACTGGTTGCTGCTGGGTGTGGGTCTCCACACCCAGTATTGTTATGTGGTTACCGGGGAATCGAACCCGGGTCCTTGCGCTTGCGAGACAGGCGCCGGAACCACTGAGCTAACTCCCCGGCCACCGAAAAAAAAAATTTTAAGCAACAATGTGAGGGTTCATTTCTTATTTCTCTGTTTTATACCATCAGTCAGTGTGTCTATTTTTAAGGCTACTAAATTTTCATTAGTATAACTGTATTTTATGTTTCTGATTCAAAACATTAATTTTTCTGAGTGCTTCTGATTTTTCAAGATTGCTATGACTATTTGCTGTCCTGGAGAGATTATGTAAACTTTTAAATGTATATATCTGGTTTGAAAATAAATACGTTTCATTTGTATATTGCTTTGGATAGTATAGCTATCTTAATAATATTGTCTTCAAGTTCAACAATGTGAGACACATTACTATTCATGTGCTTTCTTTGATTTTTATTGTGCATCTTATTTAACTTTCATTTTACAAAGCTCTATGTACTTGGTTAATTTCAAAGAATGTTATTTCTGATTTTGCTATAAATAAGATTATTTCTTAATTTCCTTTCCATAGTCTTTATTGTTAATGTATACTGATATTTTGTGTCCTGCTGCTTTATAATGAGTACTTTATTGAACTAATCTATTAGTTGTAGCAGTTATTTTTTGAAGTCTTTTAATTTTCTTCATATGAGATCTTTATATAAGGAAACAAACATAATTGTATGTGATTTTTTTACCAATATGCATGGCTTTTAAATTTTTCTTGCATAATTTTTCTGATAAGACCTCACCAGTCTTTACCATCACTTGCAAAACTGTCACCATAATATTGTTTTTGACCTTGTAGGAAAATCATTCAATATTTTCCCATTGACTAGGATATTTGCTGTGGATTTTTGATGAACATCTTTTGTAATTTTTAGGTAATTTTTCGCTGTTGCTTGTTTTCTGATGTTAGTGTGAGAACTGGTGAACCTTGTCGAATGCTTTTTCTTCACAAATGAAAAGATAATGTAGTTTCCATTCTGAGTTCCATTAATGTAACTCATTATTTTGATTAACATTTGAATGTGAAGCCATTCTTGCATTACAGGAATAAATCTTATTTACTTATATTATGGAATTCTTTTAATATGTTACCAGATTCAGTTACCAGGCATTTTTGAGGGTTTTTGTCCTAATATTTATAAATATATGTTTATAAAAATATTAAATCTTTCATACATTCCATAAGCATGGAAAGTTCAGGAAAGAAATCTTTAATTCTCTTCTAAGATTTTCCTTTTTTTTTTTTTTTTTTTTTGGCATCATGCTATGCCTGTATCAAGGAACTGTGTTGTGAAGGATTTTCTTGTTTGCTTGTTTGAAAAGTTAAGAAAAATCAGTGTTAGTTCCTTACAACTATGAAGTCAATAGGTACAGGATTTTTGACTGTTGATAGATTTTTAATCAGTAATTTAACATCCATATATGTCATAAATCTGTTGAGATTTTCTAATTCTTCATAATTCAATTTTTGTAGATTTTGTATTTCTGCGAAATTTTTCTTTTCAAATAAATTTCACAATGTGCTAGTGGATAACTGTTCCTAGTACTGTAGTTTCTTGAATTCATTTTATATGTATAAAATTGGTAACAATGTCAATTCACTTCTTAGTTGTGTAATTTGGTTCTTTTTACTGCTCTTCTTTGTCCATTTTTTTGGCAAAGAACTAATTCTGATTTTAATGACTTTCTCCTGCTTTTCTATCATTTGTTACCTTGATATTTTCATTTTTATTGTATGGTTCATTATAATATGGGTCTGGTTACTTTTCTCATTGTTGTAACATAATATCTAATGCCCAGATTTAAAGGAGGAAAACTTTATGTGACTTCCACTTTGTAGAAGTTGCAGTCTATAGCTGGCTGGCTTCAAGGCAGGGTGGCTTGGCAGAAAGGAATGGCAGAGGAGCAAAACAATTCACGGCAGAGAGGAAGCCACAGACAGGACGGCAGCAAGCAGCAAGCTACAAGCAATCGGCAGCAGTGGCAGGACTATTTCTGCCGTGTTCTCTGTAAACTGCCCATACTCACTCCTAGCATCAGACTGGAAATCAATCCCGGCATCACATCCTTGATTCCAGCCCCACATGGTGTAGATCCTGCCACCTCCCAAAAGCCCCACAGGTGATCTCACAAGGTTTGACAGGGGGCATCTAGATACAAATAATATATTTGGCTTTGGTTATTTTTCTAATTCCTTAAATTATAAAATGAGTTTTTTCTTTATATTGTTTTCTTTTTTAACATAACTATTTACACTACCTCCCCCATACACTGCTTCCTTGTATCTGAAATCTTGATATATGCATTTTTTCTTCTATTTTTCTGTAGTTTTCCTAATTTTTGTTGTGATTTCCTCTTTTTCACTTTATTTCTTTAAAGTAAATTAATGCTGAAAAATTTGTAATTTTTGTATTTTTGTGGGTATTGATTTTTAACTTCATCCCATTTTTGGAGAATATATTTTATATAATGCCTATCTTTTAAAATGAATTGAGATTTAAATTTTGATCTAAAATGATGTCTGCACTGGAGAGTTACATATCCCTTTAAGAAGTATATTTTTATTTATACATAATTCTCTTGACCTTTCAAACTCTTTCTTTTTTGAATATCTTAAAGACAATTGCAAAGCTGGTACCTATTAGATCTGACTTTAGAATTCTTTTGTGAAAAGTTTTTATTGGAATCCTAGTTTATAAATGAAGCCATATTTACTTTAATGTCCTGTGATGCTTTGATTAAAAACTAGAATATTGTAATAATTGTACACCTCACTGCCTTTCATCATTATGTGTGTGTGTATGTGTGTGTATGAGATAGAGAGAGAAAGAGAGACAGAGAGAGACAGAGACAGAGACAGAGAAAGAGACAGAGAGAAACAGGCTGAGAGAGACAGAGAAAGATGAGCATATGTCATGTCTTTATAAATTTCTTCACTTTTTATGATTAATAGTAATAAAGTATGCCTCTTAAAAGGGAAAATAACAAAAGTTAGAGAAAAATCACTGGCCCTTTAAATCCTCATGAATTCATTTCAGGTAGGAGGAGATGAACTTGTAAATACGGATGACTGTCTCTTAAAATCAACCAACTGCAATCAGAGCACAGATTCTCAGTATTTGGAAAATAGGGCCGTTATAACCCATCATGAGTCTTGAAGACTATGAGAAAACATATCCAGGATCACACACAGAGTCATGTGTGGTTAAGATTTGAGATAAAGAGAAGGGCTGGAACAGAAATTGGTAAGAGTAGAAATTGGTCAGAATTAACTTCAAATCATGTTCAGTCATTTCCTGGGGAGTTTCAAGTCCTCAGTTCACTGTAGCATTCTGAAATATTTACATTAAATTGATTCTGACAAACAAAAGCTGTTATCCAGGTTGGAAGAAATATTCCTAGTGCTCCCAGATTTACAAATGTTTCCAGAAATTTCTACCCAGTTATTTTAATTTGAATATTCTCATTTATCATATATTTTCCTTTGCCTGTTACAATGTCATTGATATCAGCTTTTTGAAATTATGGATTTACAGGTTTGCCTTCTGCAGGGCTAGTTTTATATGTTCATTTTTCTTTATAAATATATTTTAAGAATATTCATTTAATAATGCTAAAGAGACTGCTACACTCTTTGAAGTTATTGAAGAAAAGCATATTAAAATAGATTGACAGCAGTGACACATCTTAGTGAATCTGCCAGATAGGAAGTTAAAAGCCAAGATTAATAGACATGGAGAAACACAGTTAAAACAAGCTTTGGATATATCCATAAAAAGAAGAGACTGAAATAAAAAGAATTGAGAACAATGTTTTTGCTCTAGCTGTTGAGAATGCTATCATCTTCACACAAACATTCAATTAACAGCATGAAGACAGCAGTTGAGGGTTTCTAAATCTGAAAATAGAAAGTAGAGTTGTATGTGTTCAGTTTAATAAGTCCTTCTGAGTTTTAAAATACTATTTCAAAGTAACACATTTTTTAAAAGTCACAAATGCAAGTGGTCTCACTTTCACAAACTAAAATTATTTTCAAGTACTTTTTCTCCTTGAGGCTTTTAAAAAATTAATGAGACTTCAATTTTTATATGAGTTTTTGTCCATAGCAAATTTTAATGTAAGTTTTAAATATGGCTATTGCCTGCATATATTGGTAGCCTAACTCAATATTGACATCTCCAAGAGATTAGTATATTTATTATCATGTATAAATATACCTTACAGAAAACGTCTGTAGCTTACAGTCAAGCTTACTCTAGGTGGTAAATAGTCTGTCAGCATGAACAAGTACATAGGGCACATTTTCATCACTTAGTAGCATATGGATTCTTTTTCTTTCTTTAGGAATCTTGTATCCTCTAGCTATGTGTCTGTCCTTTCTCCACAAACTATCCATACCCACAATATTTTTACTGCCTCCTTTTAACTTTTCAAAATATTAATTGATTAAAAACACTCAGAACATTTTTTTGAGATTTGGCTTGTCTCAATTAGCAACGTGTATCAAAGTTTCCTCCTTTGTTTTCCTAACTTGTTAGCTCATTTCTTCTCAGGGCTAAAAGAGTGTTCCATTGCATGAAAGTAAATTGTGGTTTATTGATCTATTCATATACCAGGGTGTCTTGGCTTCTACTAGCTTTTGAATATTTTGATAAAGCTATTATGAACATCTGTGTGCAGCCTTCCATGGAGATATAAATTTTTAGCTTCTTTGTATAAATACCAAGTAATATGGTGGCTAAATCATATGGTAAGACTTTGTTCAGTTTTGGAGGAAACTGCTAAAGTAGCTTCTGAAGTTACTGTATCACTTGCAGTTTCTCAAGCAATAAATGGAAATTGTTATTGCAGTTTATCATTCCTAGCAATCTGGTGTCAGTGTTCCAGAATTTGGCAATGAAAACAGGGATGTATTCATAGTGTTATGTTGTTTTCTCTGAGGGTTTTTAATGCACTTTTTGGTCATTTTCATTTTTAGAGAAGAATAAAAATACATTTCAAAGAAAAAGAAGATACTAATTATTTCCTGACAAAAAGTTAATATAATGGACAGGAATCTACCTTGAAACTTATAAAACAATTTGTTAATAAGTAAAATTATGTAATTTTACCTCAGATTTTTATTATACATTTTAATGCATCTTAATAATTATTTTCTCTTATGAAGAAGACTTTAAAAGTAATTTATAGGAAAATTGTGTCATACAATTTTAGATAACAATTTTTCTGGATCCTATTATTTTATACTACCATTTAATTAGAACTTTTCCATGTCTTTTTTGTTCATCTGAACTACACAGAGCATAAATTTTAGTTGGGGTATTTGTAAGGTTTGTTATTTATAAAGGCACTTTAGAAATAGGTAGAATTAAGATAAAGCCTTGCTTTTCTAATATAATGTGCTTGTGACATGGATAAGTTTTTGTAATGTTGGTATAAACAAACCTGTTCTAGGGGCTGGAAATTTAGCTCAGTGGTGCAGACTCCTGTCTTGCAAGCATTAAGACCTGAGTTCAATCCCCAGTATTCACACACAATACTGGGTGTGAATAATCATGCCCATAAGCAATCGTTTCCACATACCACAGTGCCAGGCATGGTGAGTCAGGCCTGTAATCCCAGCACTTGGGAGGCAGCGGCAGGAGGATTGTTGTGATGTGAGTTTAAGGCTGAGCTCAGGGCCAGCTTGAACTACAAAGCGAGACCCTATCTCAAAAACAAACAAACAAAAAAACAGTGCTACATAATGAAGAGTCCATGATGCTTGATAACTATAGTAAACAACCGTATGACCAGTTTACATATTTATTAAAATACTATTTATTTTAGTACACTCTTTCTCCTTATAAAAACATTTACTGTAGAATGGTGTGCCATTTTTAGTGGAAGGAGCCTCATAAATCTATTACTATGCTTCAAGGCATTGGAAGGATATATGGACTGATTGACCTGTGCTGTGTACAGAGGGCATGCCATGATGTGTGCACAAGAAAATTGACTCCTGTTGTACTACTTTGTAATAGATATATCATTCTATAAACATAGCTTACATATGTTATTGCTTTGGGTCTCAGACCAGCACTCTGGCCCACCTTTGACTCCACAATGTACACAATAATTTAACAGACTGCCTTTTATTTCAACACTTACCTTACACATTTTACTCTTCATAAACTTTAACTTGTTCAGTACTTAGCCTCAATAGAAATGATCATTCACCTTTATTTTACTTGTAAATTTCTAAAATTGCCTCTAGAATAGGTATTTGATATCTGCCCTACAAAATCAGTTGCATGTCTCTTGAAAGGAGAGATTTTATCATGCCTAACATATTTGGATAGAGACTTTTTTTAATGATATCCTGAATAAATGAGTGAATGAATGAGGTATCCTAATTCTGAGTAAATACACTTTTCATTGTTCTTTTAGTGGTAAAAATGACAGCTTTATCCTTGGAAATTTTTTATATATAATATTTATTGTAGAAATATTACTAAATGAGAAAGATGATTATTTCATCAGACAGAAGTTTCCAAAAAAATGGAATTAATAGTAAATAAGTAGACAGAAGGTAGATACAAACATAGATATAGACATAGATTGGTATATAAATATATACAGGGAGAGAAATTATGGAAATTGGCTCAGGTGACTATGGAAGATAAGAAACAGCATAAAATGGCACCTGAAATCTGAAAAAGCAGCAGTTGTACAATTCAGTCCTTCTTTGATGATCTGACAACCACGGGAGTCAGTACTCCACCCTCAGATCACAGCAAACAAAGTCTTTGGAAGCAAAGCAGCTGGTATACATTCTGGAGTTCAAAGGCGAACTAGAGTCCTAACAACCAAGAGCTCTGATGTGTATGAAAAGAAAATTGATTTTTCAGCTCAAAAGGCAAAATAATTCAATTACTTCATTCCACTTGGGCAGCCTACGATGCTTTGGATCATACTTATACACACTGATAAGGAAAGGTTGGCTTTAGTCCATCTAATACCAGAAAAATCTTCCCAAACACATGAAAAAGAGAACTTTGCTGCCTGAATATTCATTTGAGTAAATCAAGTTGATAGAAAAAATTTACCATGAAAGAACTGAAAGAAAGTTGGTAGGGATATTAATTATTGTGGTTACTGTGTAGCCAGAGTAATAGGCCAGTTTGAATATAAAGAGAATAAATGCATCTAAGAACAAAAGGAAATTATAGCCAGGTAAGTAAAGAGAATGGCATTAAAGACTGGAAAAATATTGAGTGAGACTGGATGGGAATCCAGAGCAGTAGAGTGGGAGATAATTTTATCAAATTTTCATTGCTAATGCTTAGAAAATATCGCATAACAGTGTGAAGATTTTGCATTTAAACTTCATATGCTTAGAATCCACCGACTGTGTTGGAATAAAACAGTAATATATTTCTTCTCTGGAATTAAATAATCTGATACCTATAATACTTTCTTTTTTGTGACCAAAATAAATGGCTAAAATATGCATTATTTCTATGTCCCTGATTTCCAGACAAATTCTTTTTATTTTTTTATTTTTGCTAATGTCAACCAAGATTTTCAATATACCCATAAGCACCTTTTTTTTTTTTTTTTTTTTTTTTTTCTGGTGGTCCTACTCTGAGTACAATGGAAAATGTTGAAATTGAAGTAAGGGAATGGAAAGAATCTTTACTTCTTTGTCACTTTAGTCTTTAGGTGAAATACCCAATTGTCAGTAACACATAAGTAAGTTAAATTTCATGTGGAGTTCCATAAGACACATGGATTTTAATTTTTTATTTCTTATATGATAATTCAGTCCACTACCTCTTGGGCTGTCCATCCAAAGAACTCAAATACAAAAATGATTTTAATAAAAAAGTAACAAGGCGAAAGCAACTACAATATGTCTTTGAATCTTAAAAGACCTAAGGTTGTTACAAATTCAAATATATAAAATTCAGAGCTTTTTTATTGCAATGGGTAAGCCCAGGGAGCAAAAGAACATTTTGCAGTTTTAAAAATTTGATGTTGCAGTCTCAAGGGCAAATTCATGCTGAAAAAGGGTACTTCATACCTGCAGGGACACAGTGAGTCGGGAGATTTTTGAATAGCACATGTAGTGAAAATTTTTATATTTAAAAAAAAAGAAAGGGGAAAAAAAAAAAAAAAGTTACCACCTGAACTGAAGGGGTCTGGTTAGTAGTGACAGCATGAGGAATTAGATGTTATTCTCAAACACTTCCCTCTTACAGATCCTTATTTTGAAGTTGGATAAAATAGAAAACTGTAGAAAATAAAAGCATAGACAGGAGATTTTTGAACCCCACAGTTTCCTCATTCTTCAGTGGAATACTTGGAAAGAGGTTTGTGTGTGTGTGTGTGTGTGTGTGTGTGTATGTACCCATATGTGTGTGAATATGTAGCAACTATGATACAATAGGACTTTTCATTACATATATTTTAATTAAGATTGTTCGAAGTAAGATTTGATCTTTTCAAGCCACTAAATGCTGGTGCAGCATTGCTTCTATTCATAACTATAAAATATTACAATGTCTCAGTGGGAGAAATATCAAGAAAAAACAGACAAAATAACATTGACAAATATTTTTGAAAAAATAAATCATGGTGACCATTTGTTCTTTTTAAAACTGACTAAATTTGGAATGATAGGAATTCTGAAACATCTCTCTGGTTCAAAAGTTTATCAACTTAGGTCTTCCAAATAAGAGAGCACAAGCGTGTTTAGGATGGTATCCTCGCACGCAATTTGCTTCTCTACAGCCAATCAACATTCTCAATTTGCATTATGCATAAGGTACATAAAATTGTTTCATCACAGAAAAAGAGAGGGTTTTAAAAATTTTTTATTGGTACATTTTATAAATATAATATCATTTAATTCTGAGAACGTGTAACTGTACATGACATATCTTGATTTTTATTTTTCTTCTTTCTTCTATCCTCCCTACAACTCCCACCCCCTGGGTACATAAGTTTTGTTTCTTTTTTTTTTTTTCTGTCAAGGTTTTTCTTTACCTTCTTTACTTTCCCCTACCCACCCTTTCAATTTCCTTTTGCATTTTCTTCTTATTTCACATTACCTATCTGGCCCCAAGTTCACCCTTGAACTCACAGCAATCCTCGTGCCTCTGCCTCCTGAGTTCTGAGATTACAGGTGTGAGCCACCATGTCTGGCACTGTGCTGTGTGTGTGCTGGTGGGTGTGAGTCTCCACTTCCAGTTTTGTTGTATGTGGTTACCAGGGATTGAACCCAGGCCCTTGTAATTGCAAGACAGGTGCTGGAACCACTAGCTAAATCCTTGGTCCACCTATCATACATTTTGACATTCATTTATAACTACATTTTTTCATAATAGAGAAAAGATAAGGTTCTTACATATCTATGTTCTATTTATTTCACTTATGATTATGTTCACAAGGTACAATATCATTCTATGGAAAAACCATAACTTCTTTATTCAATTACCCGTTTATGGATATTGGGCTATTTCCATTATCTATCAATCACAAACTAAGCTTCTGTACACATGGGTGCATATATATGTCTGTAGCAGTTGTTTTAATTGTTTTGTGTACATACATAGCAGGGAGTAGCTGGGTAAAATGGGAGCTGGAATTCTAGGTTTTCAAGGAATCTCCACACTGACATCTATAGTGGTTGCATCAGTTTACATTCCCACCAAAGGTGGAGAAGGGTTCCTTTCTCCCCAGAGCCTCCCTAGTATCTGTGGTTGGTTGATTTCATAACAGCCTTTTTGGAGTAAGATGGGATCTTAGTGTTATATTCATTTGCATATCTTAAATAACCTGTGATGTTGAACAAGAAAAACAGCTTTTAAAGTTGAATTCCCTAGAACTCACCCAAAGATCAGCAGGTAATAAACAGAAATTTATATTATATTTTCTTACATGACCAACATACAAAATTTGAAAAAGAAAATGTTAATCTAACAAAAACTTTTATTTTAAAACTAAGATTTGGAAAATCAGAGCTCTGTGATTCTGACATAAGTTTTCTGAACAGAAATGTGATCATAAAATGCCACATCTCCTAGAAGACATTGATTATAATCTCTCAAAGAGAAATAAATTGTCACAGATGTGTAAATATTGTATTTTTTCTCTGGTATGAGAAAATGAAGTTTAAATGAGTTATAGTATGTATAGTTGACACTGTGAAATATTTAAAAGGAAAGAGGGTGTAGGGGTAAATAACAAGGGGATAAAGAGTGTGATAGCAATAAAGAAAAAGAAACTAATATGTATATAGGGTGAGGGATTGCAGGGTTTGAGAAAAGGGGAAAAAATGAGAATCAAATCATGTCATTCTGGCACAAACTCTCAATGCTGAATGAGAAGATAATGTGTATTCATAATGTGCCAGTAAAGATTTTTTTTAAATGCCTTGCCAGTTGCTTTAGAGAGGGTCTCAAGTCAATGAAGCTACAAGATATCCTCCTTCCTCATTCTCCTAAAATGTTAGGATTATAAACTTCTGCCTTGAGGCCTAGCAATTTTTTTGTTGTTGTTGTTGTTCTTTGTTTCCTGTTGCTTTTTGGTGAGACATTTCTAAGTTACACTCTTTTTGAGTGAGTATAAAAATTTAAGTAGTATATACTTTAGATAGCTACAGATTTGACATGACTAACAATTTATGAGTTATCCCAAGTCCAATCTGAATTTCTTCACCAATATAATTTATGTGGGTACCTCAAATGCAAAACAAAATTCCTATTAGCTTCAAGTCACTTCTGTGTAAAAATCATCCTGTCCAAAGACTGCTTTAATTTTCTCTAGTGTTTCAAGAGCTGCTTAGTGTTCTTCTTACCTGCTCTTTCTGCAAATAAATGGCAGTTCTCCTAAGGACTTGAAAGGAAAGAATGCATAATCTGATTTAGTCAGAGCAATAAATTCTTTCACTTCCAGAAAACATTTAATAGAGAGCAATAAGAAAACCCCAATGCAATGTAAAACCCAATCACAGCTTTAACTTCAATATAAGGTTAGTTCTACAGCCACTATTCATTATGACTTCAGTACCCTGCAGTTTACCTGCAATTGGCTTTCAAGCCCTGCAATAGTCCAACTCACACAACTTCAGGGAAAGTCAGATCAATGAACTCAGAATTATTCAGCTGTTTACTTTTCCATCTGTGCTTAAGAAGGAATACCACTTGTTTTATTGGAATATCCCTTTTTGTAAGACATTACTAAAAGCTTCAGGAAGTCTAAATACACCAATACTATAATCTGTCCTTCTAGTTTTCTAACAGGGGAAGCAAACAATATACTTTCAAATTTATAATAGGAAACAAATTAGTCATCCATTTTGTCACTGTTGTGCATCCAACATTTTCTATCCACCAATATCTGAACTCTTGCTAGTCATTTCCTGCAAATATCTGCCAAGTCAGTACATTAGTTTTTCCTTTAGATTTTTTATTTACTTGGCATTTATGGTTAGGTCTTAGAATTAATTTGAAAACAACATTAAGGAATCTGACAAAATAAGGATCCTAAATTAATCCTAAATTCATTAAATCCTAAATTAAAAGATGTGGTGTGGGGTCTGAGAGTTAGCATTTTTAATTGATTCCCAGCCAATGTCTGTAAGAATCTTCCAAAACTACATTTTGATTAGTAAGATTAGTGTACAATCCTCAGGCTATCTCTTAATTACTCACTGTATCAAAAGTCTCAACTAAAGCCAGTAAGTTTACTCTGGCTTCTTATCTGGAAAGAAATTCCTGGGTGAAACATACTCCCAGGGTGATCTGGAGAAGCTGAACCAACAGGAAACAGTGTTAGGCTCCAAGAGCAAATCTCCGAAGCACCTCTTCTACTCCACCACAGATGAAGCTACCTTGACCAGCATGCAAAGATTACAGTTTGCTATCATAAACAGTTCCCGATATTTTGGTCTCTACTAATTTAAAAAAAACTACTTCCACGCCATACTGTTTATCTTATTATCCACAACACCATGGACTTTTAATTTCTTCCAGCTCTCAGAGTGTTACTCAAGAGTGAATCCAGTTTTCATGAGACTGCATCTAATTGGCACAACTTAAATGGCTCATCTTTCACAATAGCCACAGCACCTGTTTTCACTGAAAGCATGATATACTGTTTCTACCTTTGTGTTTTCTTCACAGTAGGAGTTTGTCATGTGGTATGATAGACCATCCATAGTATTCATCTATCATAATCAAGTTTTCTAAGAGATAGTGATTCATGCCTGCTATTAAAATCAGAAGAAAAAAGAGAGAGAAATCTCAAGCAAATTGATACTTAGTGACTTACTATTAAATCATAGGTTAATTTAATGTTAAACATATGCGAATCAAGAGACAGGTGAAATGCTCATTCACAGAAAGCGTTAAAGTAAAAAGGAACAAAGAAACAATTTCTTCCCTTAATGGACCTGGTTAAATCATTTTTTTTTCTCCTGTGATAACATATTGACAGCTAAAACTTTATACTGTATATAACATTCACTTTCTAGTTTTATTGTTTTTACAAAGCTCGGTTAAATAAATGATCTAGGTTCAAATCTTGTGAAATCTGAAAATATTTATTTTTTTTCTGAAAATATTTAAACAGTTTTATTCTACACACTGGATATTAACAACCAGATTTTCACTGCTTTTCTCAGTGAAGGGGAGACATGAAAACTCAGTTGTTTTATGACAGATATTCATAGGTGGGTGTCACCATAATCGGGATCCAAAGACTACATGTAGAACAGAATCCTGAAGTTCACCACTTAGTGTTTTATTCTCAATTCCATTCTTCATTTTTACTCTATTGTTGCTTTTTCCTTTGCGGTGCCTTTCTTTGTGTGGGAGATATGACTGAATTAAAAATAGTAAAACTTGAAAAATCATCAATTACTGTAAATTTGCTGGTGATTATAGTATTTATCAAATAAAGTGGTTGATGAAAATTTAGGCAATGATTTTTAGGTTTAAACATTTTTTTTAAAATTTCTCTTAGGTCACAGTCTTATTTTATTTTTGTCAGAACCAGCTGCATACTGTTTACTACCTAAGATGAATATTTCTACTGTTAAATTTTTGCATACTTCTCTGATTGAAGTGAATATATTAGTAGCTAGTTTGCATATACACTGATTACCTTGAAAAATCACACACGTATGTACGTTGTTAAATACCAAAAAAGTCTAAGTAGTTATTTCTATTAACAAGAATTTTTGCCTATGCTCTAAATTAACCCAGTTAAAAAAAAATGGTAAGATTTTCTACAGCTATTATCTCAAATTTTATTAATTTAAAGGCAACTCCATTGTTTATTTCAGTGATTATATTAGTTACTGTAAGAAAAGTTTTTTGTTTTGATAAGCTGGTCCTCTGATTTTGTGATAAGTGAATGATTGTTGTAAGATAAGAATAAAATTAAAAAGACAAAAAAGTACTACTTCTTTTTAAAATACAATGATGGACTATATATATGTTTTTCTTTAATTCTGTCATTTCACAAATAAACAGACACATTCAGACATGTTTTAAAAAATTGCCTGAAGGTTACATATCAACAAAATTGTAGAACAAGGAGTCCATCTAGAAATATCCACTTCAGAATTTGGGCATTTTCTGCTATATAATTCCCAAGATTATAAGAATCACACTTGAGAATAAAACCTCTGTCATTTCTAGGTTTGTGTTGTTAAACAAATCACTGACCTCAGTGTCCACTTTTCAAATCAAGTTAATAATTACCATCATTACATAATTTAGGGTACAGGCAGAACTTAGAAGAAACTAGGGATTTTTGAAAAAATTAAGGGTACATAATTATTTTAAGATATTATATATTTACCATTAACCTGTTAAATGCTATGTTAATTGATGTCATAATATACAAAAAAAATTAGTGAGGAAACATGTATGCAGACTGAGGACTAGAACTTAACATATTTTCCAACAGTGAATGTACAGTGAAGGATAAGGAAGGATAATTGACCTGCAGTATAAAGTTTCATATTTGCCCTGATCCCCAGAACACTTCTGTCCTCATCCTGTTTTCTATTTGGGAGATCCCTTTCTTCCTGCGCCTTGTAATTACCTATTTTTCTGCATGTACCATCTTATTCTATAAAAGATTTTCCAGAATAATTTCAATCTACATGGCAAGCTCACTCTTGTAGTACTGCAATCATAATCCCCTTCATCTGACCTTTGATTTATATCTGGTTCACATTTCCCATTCTGAGTATCTCTGGCACATAGAAAATGCCACCAAACACTATCTCAGTGGCATAGCCCCTATTTCTTAGTAGGATATAGTTATATATGGTGGATTTGTCCATCATACACACATTAAAAGCCTTTTTTTTTTATTTTAGAAAAAAACACAATATCTGTCCTCCATCCAATGTCCAAATATGCAACATGGTATTGTTGACTAAAAGAGCTATGTTGTATAGCAGATCTCTAGACCTTTTTATTTTGCATAACTGAATCATTTTAATCTAAGCAATCATTTATAGAAAGTAATTTAAGTAATAACATTAATGTGATATTGAATTAATCAAAATTATTTTTTGAGAAAATATTTTGCTATAAAATTGCATAGTCCATAAATCATAGATAATAATATATACACACATTATTTGTGTATCAATTCTATATTCCATCTCACTAGGTCCATTTATGACATGCAAATAATATACAATGTATTATATTCATACAAAAATAGATTTAAAATTTCATAAACGAATATTTAACTGAATTCCTCTTAACAGTTTTAAAATAATAAATATAATTTATAAAATATAGGATATGACTGATTATGAGTTTAACCCTTAAAAATTCTCCTCTGAAATTTACATTAATTGAACTTAGAATGTGAAGCAATGAAATCAGTAGATGAGTGATCTCTACAGTTAAAGATTCACTTTTTGTCAATGCTGACTAGGGCATGATTAATAAATTTTACTTATTTAGTACTCACTTATTAAAGCAGGCAATCTAATCAGAAAATCAAGCTGCATAACCTGTTATGTAGTTTAAAACGCAGCAATTGTAACATCAAAATGTGCAGCTGGATCAGTGGAACTGGCAGTTGAATCATCAAACATGCCTTGCAATTAGTTGAGTACGAAAATCCCACAGTGTTACAATATGGAAATGAATCAGCAAAGCGTCCTGGTGATTGCTAAATACCTGACTACTTCCTCAGTAACTACAGCTCTTGAATAATTCCCTAAATAAATATGGAAATGAAGTTTAATGAAACAAGATAGGGAATATGAATTAATCTTTTATAAATATGTCAAAATTGGTAAAACTTGAAAAAATTGGTTAAGTTTCTCTTATAAAGCTCATTGATTTTTACAGGGTCAACTATCTTTTACTAATTTTAGTTGTTAGGAATGTAGCTTAAAGGTATTCTAATGGGTTTATTCAAAAGACTATGACACAGTGAAAAATTTAACCATGAATTTGATTTGTTAAGGAATTTTTAAAAAGATTTTCCAACATTGTTATGAGCATAGAAGCACTGAAAAAATATAGCTTTACCAGTAAAATTTCAGACAAGAAACAGAGGAGCTGTGTTTATGATTACATGGATATTCTGAAGCAATATGTCTTTGATGTTTTCTTCCACTTCAAAATTTTATGTTTTCAAGTTATAGGTCAATATTTGAAGAAATGTTTCTCAATATATTTAATCTTCAATAAGATGATTTAGTTATCAGATGTCAGAGTTTCCTTATATGACAGCATATCCTGAATAAAATTTGTGGATTATCTTCATATGACCAATTATAAATAAGCACACCTTTAAAGTTTTTTTTTTTAATTTTGAAAGAAATGTTTCTTGGGCTAATTAAGCATTTGACGTTATTGCCACAAATTATACATTGAAAGCACATATAAAATTAACATGCAATGTATATGTACTCACTTTCCATGATGAATACATTTATTATATATTGCAAAAACAAACTAATAATTTTTGAACAATTTGGAATCCTAAAATCTGTTAGATTTTCCCTGCAAATCTGAAGACCCTAAGTAAAATACTACTACTACTAATAATAATAATAATAATAATAATAATAGCTGAGGGAGCCAGGCTCGTGATACAAACAATGTGACTGAAAGACACAGAGCAAAACTAAATTCAAGTATTTAGTTTCAAAATCATTGATTACACAAATCTCTCTCTCTCTCTCACTCTCTCTCCCTCTCTCTCATTTTTAATGCTCAAATGTCGTAAATCTGATCTCCATCAGATTGAAAATCTTTGTCTAAATTTAGATGATGGAAAAGATCATCTTTATTAGAAGACTTATGAGAGCTGAACATGCACTGTTCAGTGACATATTTTATTCAAATTTGTTAAAAATTGACCTTATCAAGAAAATAAATATAAAGTAAAAAATAGACCTCTTGATTTATTCTTTAAGTACAAAAGTGTAGATGGTGTAGTTATCTCACTTGTAGCCATGTACTTGTTAAAAAACAATTCCAAAAAGAGTATAAGAAGTACATGTGAGAAAGCCTATGGTGTGTAACCTTATATGCTTTTACTAAAATTAATCTTCAAAAATAAATTGGCCTTTAATGTAGCTATTTTTAGTTTACAAATTAACACATAATTTTAGATCATTTTCTATACATTACATAACTATGATATAGCAGGCCAAATAAAGATCTGGACTGGTTCTTAATTCTCAGAGAAGTCTATTTCATATCACGCTAACACCAGTTGCTTCTAGTAATTAAATGCATAAATAAATAATGGCATTTGTCCCTTGGAAAGTAAAATATATCTCTGAATGAAGCTTCAAATTAGGCACTTTTTCATATTTTTTTCTTTGCTATTCATGTGCAGTGTGATTTATGCTGGATGGAACTGATTTAACGTAATAAATGATGAAAGGCTTTGGTGTACTGCCGACTGTGCAGTCCAGGCTGTAGCGCTAATCTTTGGTTGTAGCTAGAAATATCCTACTGCTATTTTCTGGGCGACACTAAGGATCAAGAAAACTCTTTAAAGCTTATTCTCTTCAAAAGAGTCTTCAGTGCTGCCAAGTTAAATTCTAGACTGTTCAGCACCTTATAGCTGAGACACAAACCAGCGTTTTGTCTGACAGAGACATTCGTAAAATGTACCTTTCAGGGCAAATTCAGCTATGTCGTCATCATTCAGGAACTGCTTAGTGATATTATGGATAATATTAAAGATGAGGTGTTCTTTAACAGAAAACTCATTGTCCAAATCCCTCAAACTAAAAGCAATTAAAAAATGGCGGGAACAAATATATTGTATTTAGTATCAGTTCTTTATCTAAATAAGAAAATAAAACTAAACTAATTTAATAGTGTCATTTGAATTTACCAAGCTTAGATTTCTAATATACTGAGGACAAATAATTAAGAAGAAAATTAATATGCTAGCAGTACCTAATGTGTGAGAAATTAATTTTAACACATTTCAAATAAATAAATTTATAAAAACATCTATATTTGCCTAGCCTAATTAATCACAATTCATTATTCATTTCCTTTCTTGGATATTTTGATTGGAATGTTTTATTGATTTCAATGTATGTAAGTAGTTTTTTTCATTTTATGCTAGAATCAAAGAGAAATGAAAGCCGCGTTCTTCTGTATTTGTTGATTATCAATCTGAACAAATAGTTTATTAAAAATAATGAGTTAATAACAAAATCAATCATTTTAGGGAGGGTAAATCAATGCTAAATAGTTATTCTTAAGGAAAATAATTTGTTAGTAATGAACATATCAAAATTGTTAAATCAAGAGGAATAAAATAACACAATACTCAGTTGAAGACATTTAGAAATAGGAACAATTCAGGAAGTTGGAAATATATAAAACAGAAAAAAAACAGGCTTAATTCTGGAAAATGAATTTAGTTACATGATAAATGGAAAAGAGGATGGGATAGAACAGTGTAAAAGTATTCTCCATATGGTCCATTAATGATGGAAACTGTGAAACAAGGTAAGCCTTGGTCATGAGGAATATTTATATTAGAAAAATACATTAAATTTCAGGGATCCATCTTTCACATATTGATACAGGGAAGCAAGGCATAGCTCCCCACTTAAAAGGTGAGTTTGTGTTGTTAAAACTGAAGAATGAATTTTAGAAACTAAGGGAGGTTTGAGTAGAAAAATTTTATTGAGAGAGACAGAGCTTCTGCCTAAGAGGAACAGGAGGGGAAACCGGAAAGTTGGGTAACCCACCTACCTCACTTCTCAGAGGGCTTTTATGGAGCAAAGCCATGAGGTGAGGCGGGTTCCAGGTGGGACAAAATTATAGTCGACCACTAACACTGCAAATACAGTCGTTTAGGTAATTTCAGTACATTGAGAAATCACAAAATGGACAAAACCATGATCAACCAGAAAGACTTCAAGTATACTGTCTAGATGAGGATCTGATGAGAAATCAAGTCACAGAGAAAGCATACAAAGATTTTCATTCAGGAGACTTCTAGGTGGGTCAAGGTCCTGGCCCTCCACCCCAGAGAAATCAGTGGTAGTGTTAATTTTCAGTGGAGGTTTCCTTGACTGTCCTCCATGTGAGCATTTCGAGGGCCAGCCCTAATCTATTTACCTAGCACATGTCTAGCTAGCTTTTCTTCCTATAATAATATCACAAGTGTTGAAAAAAATTGATATAAACCATAGCTGATGCCTGGGAAGACATTTCAAAATGATTTTTAAGATCAGAAAACAATGTACAATGTGCTTACCACTCAGCTCTTAATTTCAATATTTCAAAATCATCAATTTTATTTACTGCCAAATATTTTAACATCTACCTTCTTAAAAATCTAAGGATGAATTTTAATTTAGTAATGTTCCACAGTCAAAACTCATACACTTAATGTTCAAAATTCTTTACATAATAGAATGTATTATATATAAATTTCTTTTTTCAGTCTGGGGATTTAGCTCAGTGGCACTGTGCATGCCTGGCACCTGCAAGGTCTTGGGTTTGACTCTCTGGTATAGGAAGACAAAACATTTATGTATTTCTTTAATAACCTCTTCTTTAAAGTCATTTATGTTCAGGCCAGGGATTTAGCTCAGTGGTTCCAAAGTGCAAGGACCCGGGTTCGATCCCTAGTAACCATATACAGTACTGGGCATGGAGACTCATGCCCTGTAGCAATCAGTACCACATACCGCAGTGCTGGGTATGGTGGCTCACACATTTAATCCCAGCACTCAGGAGGCAGAGGCAGGAGGATTGCTGTGATGTGAGTTTGAGGCTGAGCTCAGGGCCAGCCTGAACTACAAGGTGAGACCAAAAAAAAAAAAAACAAAAAAACAAAAAAAAACATTTGTTCTTATTTTCCTGTTTTTCAAATTGAAACAGAGACTGTCAGGAACTACAGGATCAACTAACTGGGATTATTGCTAACATCTGCCCCACTCTGCAGGATTTTTAAACTATGATGATTACTGCAGCAGGATTATTTAAGGATGTCTACCCTGCCTTATGAAATCTTAAACTACCAGATGAGTGTGGATGATTGCCCTGTTTTATGCATGCTAGAATTATGGATGTGAAGAATTAGTACCAAATAAAGGTGTAGCGAGCTCTGGGGTTTGCCTCTTCCTGCTTGTGCGGTGTTTGGCTTCTACTGCAGCTGCTCAGAGTAGCAAGAATCAAGCCTGGGCTCAGCCTTTTCCTCAAGGTTTCAATTTTATTGTTTGTAGCTTGTTAATCTTTTTGCTGTGGGATTCACTGGGGACTCCCCTTACCTTGTCTCTCACAAGAGACTTTGGATATTTTTTATTTTTCTCGAGCCAGAGTTTTGCTATGTATTTCAGCTGATCTTAAACCTACTGTGTAGTCCAGGCTAGTCTCGAACTCATGGCAATCCTCCTGCCTCAGCCTCCAAAGTGCTGGTATTATAAGTGTGTGACACCATGTTGGCTTGTTTTCTAAATTTCATATATGCACATTGTAAAACATGATATTTAATAATATGTCTTTCGTTGTACTATCATGGCCAATTCAGTGACAAATAAATCAAAAATTGAACTTTCATGTTTATTTTAACTTTGGTGATGGTAGAAGTTCCATCATGTTAGGTCTGGTAAAGAGATGGAGGAGGACACACCGATACTGGTTTTGCAAGCCTGCCTTTTGGTTAGATGACACATGATACCAGAATTTGCTGCATTTTTTGTCACAGTCTATAATCACTTTCATGAAAAAAGACTTGCAGAACTGCTTCAGAAAGGGGCAATAACAATAAGATAAGTGTGTTAGCAGCAAACATGAATACTTTCAGGGAGATTAATTGAAACGTCTTTGCTGTATTTTTTAAAAAATGTAAACATTTATCATATATTTTGATCACAAGTACATTAATGTATTCAATAATTAGTTTACATAGGTTGGTTCAACACTGGACTTTTGTGAAAAATGCTGCAAATTATTTTGGGAATGTAGATATCTATTCAATGATTTTCTTTTCTATACATTTTTGCTGAAATTATTATCTATAAGTTTTTAATAATAAACTTTTAAAACATATTTGAAGGCTCTTTGATTTATATCTTGATTTGCATACCACATTCGTCATAATGAGTTTTTTTTTACATACCTATTTGTATTTCTTGTGTGTTCTTTGGGAAATGCTATTTCAGGAAAAAAATATAAAGATATCTATGCATACTCTTATTCAACAAAATATTGGAAGCTCTACTCATAACAATTCGAAGCAAAACAACTGATACAAGTAAGCTAGAATTAAGAAATTAAATTGTGTCTGCAGATGGTATGTTCTTACATAAAATCTTAAAGGCTCAAAAAAAGTTAAACCTAAAATAAATTCAGAAAAGTTTTAGGATTCAAAATTAGCATGCAAAATATAGTTATTTTCTACACAGTAACAATGAACTTTCCAGAAAAAGAAGAAAGCAAACTTTCTTATGGTGTCATCCCTCCACCCTCAAAAAAAATAAATAAAATAAAATAAATTTAATCAATAAAGTGAAAGATTTGCATAATGTACACTATAAAACACTGATGAAAGTAGATATTACAAACGTTAAAATATCTAGTTGTCCCTATATTGATTCCATTAATAATGTTTTAATGTCTGTTATACATGAAGCTAATTACAAACTAATTACAATACCTATGAAAATTTTGAATGTTATTTTTAAAAGAAGTATACAAATAGTTCTAAATTCATATTTAACTGCAAAAAAATGCCAAGATGATTTTGAGCAACAAAAACAAAGTTGGAGTCTTCAACCATCTTAATGGTAAAGAGTGTCAAGAATAAGGGGCAGAGGGCCAGGGACTTAGCTCAGTGGTTCCAGTGCCTGTCTTGTAAATGCAAGGACCTGGGTTTGATCCCAGTAACCATATTAAACACTGGGTGTGGAGACTCATGCCCAACAGCAATCAGTGCCACATACCACAGTGCCGGGTTGTGGCTCATGCCTGTAATCCCAGAACTCAGGAGGCAGAGGCAGGAGGATTGCTGATGTGAGTTTGAGGCTGAGCTCAGGGCCAGCCTGAACTACAAAGTGAGACCCTATCTCAAAAAAACCTAAGGAAAAAAAAAATGAAAAGAATACATGGTAGAAAAATGCAAGAAACTTTGACAAATGGCATTGGAATGATTAAATAAACCCATGCAAAAGCAGGAAATTGAATCTTTACCTTATACCATAGGTAAAAATTAAAATTGAATCACTGAATATAAGAACCAAACCTAAAACTCTTTAAAGAAATGAGGAAAAGCTCCTTAACACTGATCTTGGTAAAATTATTTTCCTTTTATTTTTCCATTTAACATTAAAGGCAATAACCACAAAAACAGAAGTGAGTAAACAGGGGCGATGAAGTAAAAGTTTGTGAGGAAGAAACTGTCAATAAGATGAAAAAGGAACAAACACAGAACAGGAAAATGAATTAATAAAAAGTTAATGTAAAAAATTGAGGAAATTATACCCAATTGGGTATAATTATACCCAATTATACCCAATCTTTATAGAAAGATAAATAACTCAAAAACTAAGACAAAAATACCCGAAAAATGGTTGACTTAAGATCCAAATTCTGCACCCTTTTGGATAATATTTCTACACATAAACACATGCACATATGTCTTAGAATCTGTTGTCAATATTCACCTTTTAATCAGTGTCCTAGAAGTATAGTTTCCATTCTGAAAGTCTCATTTATCAAGGGAGGAAACCAGCCAGATGCAGGAATCTTCTTATGTCAGTTTCTTTAAAAACCTGCTGCAAAGTCTTTTAAAACAATTCAGAATTGTTAACTATCTAAAGAAGTTTGTCTAAAAAAGTAAGATAAAAGCAAAAAATAAAAACAGATGACAACATAGGGATGATTTTCATGAGCCATTTCTCACCAATGTCTATACACAGCAGCAAGAGTAAATCAGGTCCATTCTTAGGAGACAATCACTGTGAATTACAGCTATATTCAGTAAATGCCTAGCAGCCTTGCTAGACTTTCATCCAGTGACTTTAGTCTAATGGTTTTCTACTACACTTCCCTTCACTGTGTCTTTCAGAGGAGTCACACGTGTATGCTCCTTCTGCCCCAAAGTCCTGCATTTTACTGAGAAATCCTTTCTCCTAAGTCCCTTGAGTATCCATTCATGTCTTGCTGCCTGCTCTTGATTACCATAATAGCTTTAAGATTTCTGTGTCAACAACATCATTAAGACCATCTTAGCAAGCAAATAAAACATATGTTTTATAAAATTGTTCTCATGTGATATGCCTTGCAAATTTCTGATGTAATATCAGGATACATGCATGTATTTCTACTGTCTTCTTAATTGCTTCTATGCAGTGGCGTGAAGGACATAGGAAATTAAAATTACCAGCCAAGTTAATAGGCAGTGCTGATGAGAGATATCAATGGGACTTTGAAACTTACAAAACAAGGGATTTGTAAATTAATTAAGAAAGTGTTAAAGGGGACAATGCTGAGATTGTAACAAAAAAGTAAGGAAACAAATTTTATATATATGGGGGGGTGGTAGGGTGGGTGGGGCTATGGGAAAAAATGAGAATTAAGTTGTGTCTTATACTGGTACAAATCCCCATTATGGAGTGCAATCATGATGTGTATATTTAATGTACCAATAAAGATAATTAAAAAAAAAAAAAAG